>JAZHYW010045807.1:0-36909 GCA_037355805.1 Ixodes ricinus
CCATTATATTTTTCAAGTAACGGGCACAAGTCTGGATGGATGGTCTAAAAGGGAGTGTAGAGGTTAGTGGAAGTAGAAGCGGGTAGAGCTACTTTGTGAGGTAAGAGGGTTGGGGGGGGGGGGGGGGGAATGGTTATGGGTGTAGGGGCGGGAGAGGTTGAGGAGAATGCGAGTAGTTCACGGGTTGTCCCCACCGAACGACCGACCGACCAACCGAACAAACCTAAGAAAGGGGGGGGGGGGGGGGTCACCAGTAATGCAGCGCATTCAAGAAATACGCACTCAAGAAATTGAAGGCGGTCCATTGATCACTCGCCCAAACATTCCGCATGCCAACGCATTCGCGCTACTCCGCACAGCACGACGAAGTTTACAAACTGCGTCGCAGTTACTGTATGATCCACACGATGCCGTCCTTCTGAGAGACGCCGGGCTGTCCCTTTATAGGCTAGGGTGAAATTTTAAGACGATGTTGCTGTCCGCTTCCCTATGTGATGCGGTCCGCTGCAATACCCCTCTACGACACGCTCTGCTGTCCATATGTGGCCCACTCTGCTGTCCGCTATGGCCCCCTTGCCTCTATCCTATGCTGACCACTCCGGTATCCACTGCGTCCCGCTCAGCTATGCGATGCGGTCCCCTCCGCTAACCAATGCTGGCAGCTCCGCTATCCGCTACGCGACCCGATCAGACATGCGATGCGGTCCCCTCCACTACCCTCGACGGCCCCGTCCGCTATCCATATGTAGCCTGCTCCGCTATCCTATCGGCCTGCTATCCGCTGCGGCCCCCTCAGCTGTATGATGTGGTACGAACCGCTATCAGCTATCGCTGTAGTGAGCGGGATATGCACCATGGCCCAGCGCTATTAGCATTTGTTCAGAGGAAGTCAAGATTCGTATAACTCATTCGTTTTTCGTTTCGCCAAACCATTTCCCAATCAACGGACAACTGAGGCAGAAAATTGTTGATTGTTTTTGATTCGTGTTCATTAGCAAACGTTCTATTTATATTTCGGTTTTTCTCCGGTTTGTTGACAATATGGGTTTTGGTCCTGTTTTCCGCTCGTGTTTGCGTGAGGTTCGACAGCCTGGTAAAAACGTCAAGTTATCTGTCTCTCGTATCAAGAAGACTGCCACACTGTTTTTTCCGCTGATATTCAACTGCTAAATAATTTGCGGAACACGCTCACAGTTCAGCGATAACAACGAACAACTCGACTGTTGAAATTTCATTGAACCAACAAGTATAGCTTTACATTACGGACGGGTGAAGTTCTGTACTATTACTGAACACCGGTAAAAGGTTTAAGTGATGACTTAAATCTCGGGATATAACCAAATTGTATATAATAGAACAAAGATCAGACGAACAAGAACCTTGAAGGATGGCATCAAAATAATAAAACAGGGCAATAGAACCATGAACTATAGAATATAAAGCTACGTTTGTTCAGTCTATGTCTCATAATTTATTCATTTATGCTTACACGCCTGCCTTATCGGGTGCGCTGAATCCATTTTGCTCCTCAATATTCATTCTAGTTTTTGCTCTAAATCACACGGGAGAAACGCTTTTTAGGGGCGAAGCTCCTTAGAGTTTAGTCTTTGCCGTCCGTCCGTCCGGCTGGCCGGCGACCGGCGTTCCGTGCTCACATAAAAAGAAACAACGTTTGCGCAGTCGACAGGATTCGAACCTGTGCGGGGAGACCCCAATGGATTTCTAGTCCATCACCTCAACCACTCCGCCACGACTGCGGGACGAGTAGGGGGCTCTGAGATGTGGTAGTAACTCAAGAGCTGGGGTCTCTGTCAGGGATGAAACGTTGCATGCAGCCGCTCAACGTCTATACAGGAGAGGGCGCTGCGGTCAAATGCGTATATAATCGCGTTAAACTTTGCATGCATTGGCTCAACGTTTATAGACGAGAGGGCGCTGCGGTCAAATTCTCAAATGCGTATATAACCACGTTCCATACCACACATTTTCTTTCTGACATGGATGAAAACAGAGCAGACGCCGCTTCGCCGCAATCAACATCATTCACCACGTAGAGATGCGGTCTTTTTTGCTTTTTTTCTTGGGGGGGGGGGGGGGATAATGAAGGAGGATGAACGGCGAAAAGAGGACAATCCACGCTGCTAGGGCAAGATGCGTACAAAAGGCGTAACCCTACTACTGAATGAATGATAGATTTTGAACACTTTTCTTTCACTATCTTCCTCACGTGGTTAAACAGAACTGTGAAGTAGGTCTCTAGAATTAATCTGGTTTCTCAAAGAAGTTTTGATCTTTTTCGCTTCTTCTTTCCTCTTTCTGTTTGTTTCACGACGTTACCGCTTATTGTGCGCGATTAGGGGACTTTTTTTTTCCTTGTTATCGCTTCAATACTTTTCCCACATGACTCAGCACGCGGCCTCAGAAGCAGATGGACGGCGTGAGGAGATGAGGGCACCTGGTGCACCGTAGGATCATAGCAGGACGGAGAAGGGAGGGACGGGAAAGAAGGACGAGATTGTGATCGACTTCCGAACCACGGCTGCAGGATCTTCCCGAACCTACGCTTTGAAAATGCTTGAAGGTCGATACGCCACGTGTCGCTAAAGTTCGGAACTAATCCGCCGTGTTCTCGAAAGTTGGTCTTGTGGGTTTTCGTGTTTGTTATCGAACGAAACAGACGAAAGAGAGCATAATACCATATTTGCTTGAGTAATTGCCGCACCTGATACGAACAAGGCCCTTGCCTCTGCTTTCGTTCGCAGCACACATACGGCATTGCGCTCTGCCTAAAAAGAACGCAGCGAACAACGAGGTCGAGTACATGATCTTCCGTAAAGATGCGATCGGTGCAGAAAGCACTTTAACGTGAAGAAGTTATCTCAGTCCCAAAAATCGCTGCCATTTTCTACCGATCGCGGCGATTCGCTATCCCCGTGCCCCACGGGAAAGCCTACCCACAGGGCCGCCCAAAACAGGGCGGCTATGAGCCGAGAAAGTGAGGAGAGAAAGAAGATGAGTGCGCGCGGTGACGTCAGAACGCCGAGCTCTGGTTCGTACGATTAGTGGGTAGACCTAAAGCTAGCATCCGCTGTCTGCACTGCACTCGTCGAAATGGTTAGAACGCTGAACGCCGGAGTCCGGCGTTTGGCTCTCGCATTCGAACGCGTTCGACAAGTGCGGTCGAGGCAAATGTAGCTAGCGTTAGGTCTTTACCACTGATCATTCGAATCACAGCTCGGCGTTCCGAAGTCCCCGCGCGCTCTCGTCGCCTCCTCTCCTTAGTTTCTCAGCGCATTACTTGAGCAAATACGGCATGGTCTGGGAATACAACAACACACTGTCTGCAAACAAGCTCGCGTTGGCCCACATCAGGCGTGAGCACTGCGCGTGCGCAGAAACCAAATCAGGGAGACGAGAAGCTTCGGCGCATGCGCACTACCGACAGCAGCGCCACCGCAGTGATGTGACGCCAGAGAGATGAGTTGGTCCATAGTCACTGACAGATAGAGAAACGTGGAAGGTCCAGAGTCCTGCTCATCATATTATAGGTCCGCAGCCAATCCGATTGCGGCATCAGTCAGACAAGAAAGCCGAAGAACCAATCACAAGCCAAGAAGCATAAACCTCGTAAGCCGCACCCTGCGATTTCTATGCGCTTGAGCGACCCTGACTGCGCCAAACGTCCGCTTATTTCCATTCAAGTTCGATATGCCTACAGCCGGTTGACCTTGATTAAATGCGCGATCAATACAGACATTTCCCAGCGCTGTATCTCGGAGGCAAGTAAACTCGCCCGAAAGAAAAAAGGACAAAACATCTACGTTCAAAAAAATCTGCGACTGCGCGAACCAAGTGATCCCGTCATAATTCATTAAACATTCGCGACGTGTGGCGAAAGGTCCCATTACGCCCAAGGCCGTATAAACGTTGCAACGCGAAAGCAGCCTTTGTTCCAGCCACAGTAAAGTAAATACGGCTCCGTCGAATTAATTTCACTTTCCGCTTCAGTGTGCTCAGCTGTGTCAAGTTTTCCTCAAGACGCTTATAAGTCTACCCCGAGGATGATTTCTCAAGGGTATCCATACCGGAGTGCGGAACGGAATCGCGCGCGAGACAGACACTACAGGGTGCATCATGTTTCAAAAGTTTGCGCTGCTTGAGTTGCTAGTCATTTTCTACATGACAGAATGGGCTCAGGGAAACCCCAAAAACCTAATGGACAACTTCAATCCTACAAAGGTATGAATTTCGTTCCAAATGTTTTCGCTAACCGTGGATCCGATTCAGTCTTTTTACATGCAACACACGTTCATCTACCCCAAAGAGACACCTAGGAAAGTTCTCTATTACCGACGTATGCGTCCGAAAGCATCGCAGTGGTAGTTGGTCATAATATACTGACTTATTATTTTGTTACATATTATGCCTGTGTGTTTTTGTATGTGCGCCTGTGTTTCTGTATATGGGCGTGTGCAGTGGCCAGGACATCGGCCACATATGATTTTCTTTTGTACCACCCTGTATCGGCCTTCGGGCTAACAGTATAAATAAATAAATAGATAAATAAAACGGCCAAAGGTCGCAATCGGTCAATCCATAGCTTCTTGTATGCTGACAATAACTTCCCAATCACTGGTGCACGGCAAGGCGAATCCTGCCAATCAAAGCGAGTCAAATCCTGGTAGTGACGCCACGAGCGGAAACCATAACAGTGCGCTCTGGATGCTCTGGATATGCAGCGTCCTGAAACTTTTAAGCCGTCTGTGGCCATAGCGAATGTTGGAGGCTCTAGCAAATACCTACCTCACAAAGCCTTCAAAACACAAACGCATGAAGGCAGTTTTCATTCGGTTATTCGTGAACGAGAACAGAAATCAATAGAACACTTGCTTAAAGAACACGCGAAAAAACCTTACGGCATTGCCCGCCTGCTTGAGTGCTTCTACAGCAAAAATGAATTTTGACATAAATTTACATTCCCGAAACAGTATTCCTAATAACACAAAAGAAGCATAGTGTATGTTCTGATAGAAAAACGTAACTGACTATTGCTGGTAAGAAAAGCACTGGTTTGACAACGAGGCATGTTCATCGTAACCATCCTGCAGTCCCCCCCCCCCGGCTAACCATTCTCTCCCTTCTTGATGTTTCCAAAGCTTCTAGGACTGCATATTCACCTGAAAAAACTCCTTGCGTGTTTTACGAAGATAGCACAAGATAAACGCTGTACCACCTAGGGATCTTGAGTTCAATCCCGTCCTCAGTTAAGTTGAATTTGAATTTTAGGCTAGCAATGGCACTGTACGGGCTAAACTTCTTAAGTACAGCGGATACAAAAAAAACAAAACATTCATTTTGGGCAGACTAAACTTGTCTCTGCTTAAAAATGCACGCAACACAATCACTTAAACAAAAAACAAAAACAGATCTGCCACAAAGCAGCGCTGAGCGCGCACGATAATCATTATTAGGTGGCCTTCGTGTCAATCTACAACTAAATTAGAAGAGTTAACCAGTTAAAGTTACGAAGGGTTTTTGAAAATCGTGTCTACCTATATTCTCACGCTTTAAATAAAGGTCAAACACGTACCACTGCTTACGAAAAGACTCGAATAAAGCCAATTTTTTTCTGGAACAACAAGTTTAGTACTTTATCTACGAAATGTCTGGGCACAGTGACTACCAGAATAAATCCTCTTCTATCTCTAATACCGTTGAATATGTTCCCGTGTTAGCAAAGTTTTAAAGCACGCCGGATTGTGTCACTATTGATCACCAGAAAAAAGTTTTAATTGAAATCAGTACAAAAAATTTTATTTCGTGGAGCAAGCAACTGATAATTAGCAGCGTGAAAATATCCCTACATTGAGATGCTTATAGGACAACGGAAACACTTGTACGTATCTAAACACGGCTGTATTTTATTATAATCTCTGGGAGCTTAAGAATTCGCAGGAGGTAGCTTATTACTTGCGTGCGTCCTCGTTTCTTTCTTCGTGGCTGGCTCTTCACGTTATGAACAGTAAATTCCTAAACCTGATTGGTTCAGGAGCGATAATGAGATGCCGAGGATTCGCAACGCCCTGCGCTTCCTAAGTTGTCAGTGGCTGTAGACCTACTCAACACTCTCTGACGTCACGGACGCTACCCCGGTGGCGCTGCTGTCGGTTTTATGCATGCGCAGATGCTCCTCCTCGCGCAAATCTGCTTTCTGCGCACGCGCAGTGGGCGAACGCGGGTTTGTCTGTAAACAGTCTGTTGGTGCATACACAGAACATTCCTTAAACAGGCTGTGAGCACAAACCACAGGAGCTACAACTGCAGGAGCTACAAAGTACAGGAGCTATAAACAGCTCGACCAATTGCAGACTTTATTACCGGAGAAAAGAATTCCACTTTTCAAAAACGTAAACCTTTGCTTTAAAGAAAATGATGTTTTTGTGTCAGTTTTGCGTCAAACGCCTATTTAAGGAATTGTTTGTCTAATATAATCCTGCGGATTTTGACACGCCTGTGTGTTTCTGTTGCAACTTTAGTCTCAGCTAGTTTCCACCATGCTCGCTATAAAATACACGTCGAATAAGTTTCTAAATAGAAGTATGGCTAGTCGTTCTTTTTTTAGTTGATAAACCAAGTCAAATTTTGTGCTCATTGATAGACCATAGATATTATGGTGTGCTTCACATCGCAGTACTATTCACAGTTCTATTGAGCTAGTCAAAATATCTTTTGCGCTCTGCCAAACTGACTTATGAGCATATATTAGTTATATAACTTCTAAATATTAAATTTTTTGCGGACAATTTGAATACAAATGCTGTAGAGCCTGTTGAGGGACATCCCATTGTATCGTTTACATCCATATTTGTATTCACCTCAAGAAAACCGAAAGGTTTTGCGCATTGTTACTACGCCGCGCGAAGTAGTTCTTACAAGATTTGGTTGTCGGGGGAAGAAGCGATGCTTTTGGCGTTTGAAGACTTCCTCTTGATAGGATAACGTATATCTTATGTAAAACGTACCTACATACATCTTGATTTTTTTATATAAAGGAGAAAATTAGTAAGGCTCCGCGACCAGCCGGACCTCTTAACTACGGTTCTTGAAGTGAGAACAAGCATAGTAAACTTGTATCCATTTTCGTTTTTTTTTGTTCAAAGAAATTGCGCGAGATAAAACAACCACGTGACAACCCACAAGAAAACTGCAATGTTAGTGCCTTAGTCACGTGGAATTCTTTTTTCTTTCTCAAGCGGCATTCTTACAGTTAGAAAATTTATACACGTGAACGCTTCCTAGGTAGAAACAACTCGATTGGGTGTTTCTCAACAGGTCCTAGATCTCTTCACTTAAATGCTCTTCGCTCAACTGAATGTATAAAAAGTTCGCTAATTACTTGCAATAATTAGACTGTTGGGTTAATGATCTTGACTTGCTCAATTGGACTGTGAAGAAAACCGTCGGTTCGACACTCTCTAGCGCTCCAGCAACGCATTCTACATGTCAAATCCAAGTGTTGAAGCTTGTGGCCGTCCAACTTTCAGTTTTCAGGAAAGTGGTGGGTGGACAGTTTCAGCCAAGCAATTTACGGCGACGCCGACCGGTGCGCGCACTTCACAATTAACAAGGACCACGACAACATGTACAGGATCAAGGCGGAATACGTGGACAGCGAGTAAGTTTACGCTCCTTACAAAACTACGGTGCCTGGAACACGTCTTCGATTGGAGAGTTTAGCCACCTATCCCACATAAAATCACTGAAGTCTGGGAATGTAGCGCCATTACCTTCCCTGCCAGCTAACCGGGCACAAGCAGATACTAACACACAGACGACCAAACCTCGCAAGATGATTGGTTGCATGATCTATCTCAGTAGCAATATGAATTACCATTTTGGCCTATTTAAATCTTTGAAGATTCGAAAGGGTCCTTCTCAACCAGTGGCGCCACAATCTCTATGGAGTATCATAGTACTGAAAGCATTCCTCGTCAATATATGCGTCTTTGGCAATGTGCATAAAGTCCACGTATCAATCATGCTTATCTCCACAGATCTCTTGGAATGGTATTGTTGTTCTTGCGTATTTAAAGACAGGAAAATTATTTTTCGATGCTTCCAATCACTGATGACGCATGTGGTGTCGGTGCGACGATGTACGCTTGTTTTAGCGGCGTGTGAATTAGAAAGTCTTATTATTCAAGAAATGTCTTTATCTATCAACCTGTCACCTGGAAGCTTTATCGGCTCAACAAGAATGGAAAGGTCAAGAAATACTGCTCATTTAATGTACCAAAATGGCGATCATACAGGTAGTTTGGCGCTACTTTTCCAAGGTCCAATGACTTTAATCTCGCCCATACAAAAAAAAAGTGATCCAGAAGTGGCACAAAATGACGTCACAGAAGCCGGCGTGTCATGTTGTTGGGTATCGCGATCCTGGCGGTTGGTGTTAGAAGTCCCGGCAAAAACCACGAGCGAGGGTGAGTGTCGCTGTCGTTGCCGGTGTCCCACCTCGTAGCATCCGAAGCTACCATGGACTGTCAAGCCCGACAGCAAGCTGCAGTAGGACAGGCGTCTGCCATATCCAACAGCGCTTCTGTAACACGGCCAGGATCGCGACAAGCGCAAGCTTGAAACATCTCTGATATCATCGGGAGGAGATCGAGGGACCACTCTTGAGGAAGCAGTAAACCCACCAGTCAGTGACAAGCTTCAGGCACCATTTTACAAGCACTGCATTGTTTGGGATGATGATGACGATGATGATGAGGAGCAGGAGAAGGAGGATGATATTGCGGATCTTACCCTTTAGAAAAGGCTGGCTCATACCGCGCTCGTGCCTAAGCCTAGACAGTGTGAGTTTAAATGGCCCCTGTGGTGGACCTTTTCCCTTCAGCCCTCTTATTTTGCGAGTGCTATCTGAGATGCAGCCGTCGCGTGACTTTAAAAGCCAAGGTTAATTAAAATGTAAATGTCTATGTTTCTTCGTTAAATATTAATATAAACTTCAATAATGCTTCTTCGAACATTGTAACGTAACCTCTATCTTTCTGTACTGAAAATGATATTGACATTAAAGGAGTTTCGATAAAACGAATGGAATTAATCATCACTTGCAGTTAACTTGCTGTGCATTTCTTCGCGTATTTCTTCGCTTGAATGGGTCGTTATTCATTGTTATTAACGTTCTTTTCATTCTCCTTGGTTGCTATTTAAATGAGATCTAGCCACGGACACCGTAGAAACAAACATGGGACTGGGCTTGTTACCCTCACAATTGTTTTGTGATTTCTTCTGCATTTGTATTGACTACAGCAATCTCAGTAAGCTACTGAACGCTTATAAAAAAAACGGTATCCAGCGCACTTAGTGTTTTTGAATTATCGGTGACGATAACAACTTCAACATTTGCCCGCAGTTAACTTTGTTGTAAATGCAATTAATGCAAAGGTGCGAGCGAGTTGGACAAGAAAAGCAATAATAATCTTTGTAGAAGGGAAACAAGAGGAAAAAAGGGACAAGCAAAAATCTCACAAACACAACCAGGTGACTGGTGCGCGACTGAAAAAATGCGCCTGGTCCTGGTATCGAACCAAGAACCCCTCCATTTCCCGTGGAGCGCTCTACCAACTGAGCTAACCAGGAGTTTAACGTCAGTAGAGCAAACAGGGTTTAACAACTGTCACCAGTCTTAACACCAACAACGGCGAATTACCTGCTTTAGGGTTATGATATTAACTGCATATTAATGCAATTTATGCAAAGTTGCAAGCGAGGTGGACAAGAATAAAGATAATAATCCTGTTTGGCCTAGTGACGTCTAACTCCTGATTAGCTCAGAGGGTAGAGCGCTTCACTGGAAATGGAGAGGTCCCTGGTTCGATAACACGACCAGGCGGATTTTTTCAGCCTCGCACCAGTCACTCTAGCATGTGTTTTGAGATTTGTGTTTGTCCTTCGCCTGTCCTTCTCGGGATTATTATCGTTATTCTTGTCCAGCTCTCTTGCACCTTGGCATTAATTGCAATATTATCATAACCGTAAAAGGCAGGTCGTTCACCCTTGTTGGTGTTAAGACGAGGTGGCAGCTGTTAAAACCTTTTTCTCTACTGACGTTTATCTCCTGGTTAGCTCAGTTGGTAGAGCGCTCCACTGAAAACGGAGACCTCACTGGTTCGATACCAGGACCATGCGGATTTTTTCAAGTCGCGCACCAGTCACC
Organism: Ixodes ricinus; assembly: GCA_037355805.1. Taxonomy (NCBI): domain Eukaryota; kingdom Metazoa; phylum Arthropoda; class Arachnida; order Ixodida; family Ixodidae; genus Ixodes; species Ixodes ricinus. Next base: position 10,226 of record JAZHYW010045807.1, read on the forward strand.
TAGTTGTGTTTGGAGATTTGTGTTTGTCCTTTGTCCCTCTCGTTTCTCTTCTCCAAGGATTATTGTTGTTATTAATCGTCTTGCTGTTTTCAGTCATCTGCCGAGACTGCAAAACCGAAACAATCTATATAGTAACATCTCCGACCTAAAACTCTTTCACCAACAGAAACGAACTAATCGAGATGTCCGTGGACGTTAATGAGGACCAGCGACATCCAGCACGGTTCATCCTGAAAGTCGGAGGTGATTTTTGTATATTTGTAAACGCTTTACAATTTCTTCTTGATCACGATCACCTTTTTTCCTCCCGTATAGCAGTGTTGTGCCCGTTACTGAAAAAAGTAACGAAATAGCGTTACTCGTTAGTTTGGTAAAAATTAACGCGTTATTGAGCTACGTTACTTTTTTACAAACGTAACGATATACCGTTACCGTTACTTTTCAAAAATAACGAACGTTACTTTTACGTTACTTTTACGTTACTTTTGTGTTCGAGTACATATGTTTGGCAGAGATGTGTTCGCTTACAAACATGCCTTCGGTCTCGTGAAAGAGAAAACTTTCACGAGACCAATCGAAAGTCAATCGGCTTTTATAAACTACAGCATGCGAACGGGGACTGCTGGAACACAACCAGCCAACCAACACCCCTCATCTTTACGCCGGTTTTAGTAACAGTCCGGTTCATACTATTACCAGAGACTGATTTACTTCACTATGTGGAACAGGACACCGGTTACCAGCACACTGGTTATAATCACTTGCTGCCTCTTACCAGCAGTAGCTCTTAATTTTTCTGCGAAAAAAAAAGGTTTTGTGTTTGTAAGTTTTCTTTCCAGGTTTAAAACTTTTTTTATTTTTTATTATGACCTTAGTGAAGTAAAGACTAATCAAGCGAAAGATTCTTCTGTGTACAAAAGTGGGTCAGGAACTTTCAGGCAGCGAGGGGAGAGCGAGAGTAAAAAATTCCACAAAGTGTTTTTTTTTTTGTAACTAGAGAAACGAGCAAATCGCTTCGCCACTAGTTGTCCACTGTTTTAAACGGATGTCTCTCTCTCTCTCTCTCTCCCCCCCCCCCCCCCCGCTGTCCACCTCTGCTGCACAAAGCAGAGGGGGAAGAGGAGGGAGGGAGGGGAGGGGCTGTAACGCAGTCGTTCGTTCAAGCCTTGTGGGTGGTGACACTATAAAAAAAAAAAAAAGGAGGACGAACGGAATTAGCTGGTAGCCGAAGGTTTGTTTCGCCTTCGAGAAGCGAGATAATGTCGCCTTTTAACGGATGTCTCTTTTGGTCAGAAAGGTTTTTTTTTTTTTTAAGTTTACTGTGACGGATGCTGGTTCCGTGCAGCGATAAGCTTGTGCAGGATTTTGAGATGGATGGGTGAATAGATGGACTGATAAGTGGAAAACCCACCGTTTTAGGAAATCGAAGGTTCAGAAGTCTTAGCAGCAAGATACGGCATTGCCTGGGCATTGCGTGCTCGAGCGCAAGTAGTTGCCCCTCGAGCAGAGAAGCTAGATCCTCCATTGAGCTTAGTGACCTAAATTTAGTTCCCCTAACGTCTCCAGTTTTATGCACAAGATTGCTATTCTAAACGTTAGATCAGGCGTCGTGACCTTTTCCCAAATACCTAATGTATTTCACCAGTTTTGGTCAAAAGTAACGAGTAACGAGTAACGTAATTTGATAGCCGATACCGTAAAAAAGTAACGAAAATACTTTACTCGTTAGTCATTCAGAATACTAACGAGTACGTTACTGCGTTAGCGAAAAATGTAACGCGTTACCAGTAACGTCGTTACTATAACTGGTCACCTCCACCTCCGAATAGACGATTTTAGAGCGCGCCAAAGTAGAGCTGCCGTAACTGTCCTTCCGCTGCCTCCGCGAGCAGGGACAAGTTTAAACAAAGTGTGGCTTGGGTATAAGAACAGTGTGGTATCTAGAAAGTCAGCAACGCAAGGAAAACAAAATTAACCTCAGTTTTAGCGGCGCCACTACACAGATGCTGAAAAGCATCTCTATAGAAGCATATGCATGGTGTTGCTCAAAACGTGAGACAAATCGTTCGCGCAAAGAGTACGCATCGCAAAATTAAAAAGAAAGAAGAGATTAATATCATAATGGTATATGCCGAAGGGCCCATTTAGGCTAATTATTATGCATCGGTAAAATGAGTTTAATAATTACTTTCTAATAATTAACTTTTTAATTACAACGTTTAAAGGCACGGTTTCAGTTAGAAACTTGCTGAAGACTATCGAAAACAACTAAAACAACCAGTTTTAAAAAGGCACGTATATCGAGTTCCGAAACGAAGCTCAATCGTGAACGTGTTTTCAAGTTTTGGATTCTTATCGGAGCGTGTCGCTGCGCCAGCAGTCGTGCTCCCCGTGGCCGAGGCACGCAGATACTGACCTGTCTCACGCGTATGAGAGAAGGAAGTGCGTTGCGCACCTCGGCCTCCCGTGGGAATAGTTTTGTTCTAGAAAAAATAAGTTTCCCCGTTAAAATTCATGGGGATTCTGAGAGGGGCAGGTATACGCTGACGTCAGTTTCCTCGTTCAATGTAGCGGGGAAACTAAATTTGTGTGAGGTCGTGGGACGTCAATTTCCGTCCTAAATATAGCGGGAAATGCACGGACACACGGATTGGATGGAGAAAATCTTGGGATTGGTGTGTGTGTGTGCGGGGGGGGGGGGGGGTGTTGAAAAACATATGCTTTAAAACACGTCTTTTTTTTGGTGGGGGGGGGGGGAGTGCGTTTATTATGTAGAAAAACAACAATAACCTAATTTAATGTTTGAGAACACTTCTTCCCAAGATGTATTGCGTCAAAGCTAAGAAACCTCCAGTTGGTGGCGCGGGAGATTCAACACCAAGGCCTTATTATATACGAGGTGCCTACACTTGGTGGAGCCAGCTTCCACCCGTTATAAAGGGTATAGCCATTAGCATCCATTCATCTAGGTGCTGTAGGAATGCGAAACTAATATGAGCAACGCCCTGAAACTCCACAATATACTGTGTTCCACAGCACCTATGTCAAAATGAATTGCACCAATTAAAACGGCGCTGAAGTAATGTTTTACTGACATTGCACGGCTGCGCCACTGCAGACGTCCGTAATTAACTGGTGCCTCATTTTCAGACGACGTCATCATGGAAACGGCAGTGGTTGGCTCTGACTACGACAACTGGGCTGTGATATGGGCACAAAGCGGCACTGCAGGTAACATTACACACGGGGGCGTGATGCAGAAACTTGCATTTTTAAAACCGTGTTCTGGCATGGTTGCACTAAAATTTAAAACAAAAGTAAAAAAAGGTCTGTGAGTTCGCTTTTCTGCAGAGCACAGAGACAACGAATCACGGTGTAGAATAAAATAATCATATCAATTGACGACCCTCTGAATACGATTCAACCTAAAAAAAAGCAATATGCGGAGGGACAATGTGCCAGTGAAACGTCATGTTCATTGTACATGCCCGCATCATGTTTTTGTCAGGTTGTACACACCTTTTCCGTCCCCCCTTGTTTCCCACCACGTAGTTAACACGTACGGTACGGGCGACGAGACATTACAACCTGGATCAAGTAAAAAAATATAGAAAATAGCAAAAACTAGAAAATAATTCACAGAGCAGAAGGGCCACTTTTACTAGAACCAGCATTTTTATTCAACAGCAACACGCGCAAAGCAACATAGAAAAGAGAACATTGTTTTTCGGCCCGGATATTTAAACTATGCATCGCAAAAAGCTCTAACTCGGCGAGAATGGGATGCCAGCAGGTCGGACATAACGAAGAAATTTTGAGACCATCACGTTGTCTGTATTAAAAGATAATGGAGAAAAACGAGTTTTATTTGTGAGCCGGCGTCCACCTAGCATAATATCGTCAAAATGAAAAACAAGATTATATTGTGCACGTTTGTGGTATTTATTCTAGTAAAAAACACTTGTCAGCAAGAAAGAAAACATTGTTTTCTTCGCTGACAAGTTTGCTTCACTAAAATAGATGCTACATATGCCCACAATCTAATTTCTGTTTTCATGAAATTAGGCTTAGGTGGACGTCGGCTAGTAGAAAAACTTTGTTTTTCTCAATTATCTGTTGATCCAGGTAACGTCATGTTGTCAAAATTTCGGGTTACATGCCAACGGCTAGCGTCACATTCTTACTGAGTTAGAGCTTTCTCATAATGCATAGTTCATTTACCGGGGCCGAGAAATGCGATTCTCTTTTCTCGAGAACTTCCTGTATACGTTCACGGGAGGCGCTATAGGCTTAGACCAGTCCCGCTACGAAAACAAGCACCGGAACACGCTTCCGAAGGCGCGTACTTGCGGCAGCGTGGTGCAAACAAGGTCAGTTCAGGAGGTCTTCCCTAAACACCTAGGTGAACGCTGAACCACTCGCACTCATAAAAAACGTTCAGCCTTCCCACTCTGGTGAAGAAGGAAGAGCAGCGGAGCTGTAGCTTCTGTTCTCGGCGGTGGCTTTCCAGGCGAGCGATCTGCTCTTCTTTCGCAAGGGAATCTGAAGCGCTCGACGAAGTGGAACTTGAGGCGATAGCGGCCTCGCGGCGGTTGCGGAACCATTCGCGCTGCTGCGCACGTCGCCGTCGGTCATAGATGATGACACCGACGCTCATAGACGTAGCCGTCGCTCATAGACAGCTACCGCCATCTATGAGCAACGGCGGCAACCAGCCGGTTGTCTGGTTGCCGCCGTCACTCATAGATGGCGGTAGGTGTCCAGAGTTCGGTGTGATCATTTCTTTGCTGGTGGACACGATCCTGGGAAACCAGCCCTTTAACAGCTCCGCTGTAAAAATAAACGAGATTAACGAACTACGCGCCTTGAGCACGCAGCAAAAACGCCGGTAGCCCTGTTTGTTATCGCTTGAAAACAAAGTGGAAAGACCACCTCGGGATATTTTTGAGAACAATATTGACTCTATCTAGAATATTTACGTCTTAAACAGAAAAGGATTGTCCATAAAAATACCATTACGGGACGAAGAAGCAAGTTTACAACGAACATTTCGCACGTCAATCACCTCTCGAAACAATCAGAGCCGAGAAATGTAGCGTAGTTAAACTACGTTCCTTGGTGGGGACTAGGGCGGGCTGCCTCAACCTAAAGGGCGTCTGACGGCATAAATATCGCAACATTTTGTTTTAAATAAAAACAAAATATATGTGTTCCAAATAAGCCCTTTAAATAATTTTCTTTTCATTTCAGTGTTTGTTTTAGCTGTCAGTGACCCTAGGTCTCTGTCTACAAGGTCGTTTAAAATGGAGAAAATACGAGGAGTATTTTACATGCCTGAGAGAAGTGTTTGTCTCGTGTCGCTGTGTCCGCAGCTCCAACGGCCAATGTTCAATCCCCTTTCCCCTGATTCAAATTTCGGCCGTCAGGTCGCGTCAGTTTTCGCCGCACACCTGGTATGAGTGCCAGCCACCCGCTTCTCTTCCTTCGCCTCTTCTCCGCTGGGTGGCGTGGCCTCGTCTGAATATGACTAGTGTGCCTAGATTTGAGAGTGGTTCCAACCGCTCGGTAGGGGTCACGTGGTTTATGGGCCGCGTTTGAAATACAAGCTACAGCAAAGTGGCGAAAGCGTCGACCGTCTGCAACAGAGAGCCTGCATTACAGGGTGTCCAACTGCTCGTTCGAGGACACGTCGTTTATGGGCACCGTTTGCAATACGAGCTGCGAGGCGGCGACGAAAGCGTTAATCGTTTGCAAACGTCTCCGCCTTTCCTCGTGCTTTCCTCCTCACCACAAGAAAACGCAGCGCATGCCCAATTGCGACTGATCGCCGCAGGATGTGGACGCCATTAAATTGCAAATGCTCCCCATGGTTGGAGATGGATCTCCTCTCTTAATCTAGGCTATCTTGCCTGCAAGCGCATCCGAGCTTGGCTCAGTTTCCCGGCCGCTGCCCTCCTCGCCTCGCGGTAGCACACGCATAGATATGAGCACTCAATAAGAGCAGAAGGTGTCCGCCATTAAATTGCAAAACGCTCTCAATGGTTTTAGTGCTGCCTCCCTTATTTCTAGGCACTCTAAAGTTGCGAATAGGACAGCCGAGTTCCGTAGAAACTGTCTGAAGTTGGGGCTTTAACGCTTTGGGTTAAAGTTTGACGTCCCACAGCTTGGGGCGTCAGCTTGGGGCAGTTTGACGCCCCAGAGCTTGGGGCGTCAAACTGCGCTTGCGCAGACGTTCTGCGCTAGCTCTGTTCGACGTCCAAAGCTGCTCGGGGAACCCAAACCGTGGGGTAACTTGGGGCCCCCTATTCTAAAACTCTCTAATATTTTGTTTCAGCGGCGTTTCACGTTGTCACCCGAAAGCCCAACATGGAAGACCAGTTTCTGGGCGCCATCCAGGCCGTCCTGGACAAGGAGGGTCTCAAGAAGGCAGACTTCAAGAAGGTTCCCAACATGGACTGCACCAAGAAGGACACGATCTAAGCTGAACCCGTCAAATGAGAGCAAAATACTTCAAATCGAAAATAAAGCATATGTTGTACTTCTTGAACCGATTCGGTTTCTACAGTGCGGTTTTGCGGGGACTTACTTCCGGTTCGAAACCCCGTCAGACGCCGTGCTAATGAACTTTGGTGTTATGTTTCGCTATGCGTGAATGGCAATGTTTTCCAGCTCACTCGAGTTCTTTCCCGTTCTGCTTGAACCGCCAGCCAGAGAACTTGGGGACATAAAAGAGCATCGGCTGGTACTCCATCTTTAGGCACATCAAGCTTTATCGAGGACGATGACCCTTCGGCGGCCAAAATGGCATCCAGTGGATGCACCGGGGTGACTTCAAAGGAAACCAAAAAAGGCGGTGTAAGCATGGGATTATGCGGCCCAAGATACGTCCCCGGTCGTGCTTAGTGAACTCTGCCATGGATGAAGACACTAGCCGTGCTTGTGCGCTTTACCAACGCTATAAAGAACACCAATAGCTAAGCGTCTGCTTGCCAACTGATAGGGAAAGTAGCGGACGATGTTCACCAACATGGCGGGACGTGGTTTACCAGAAGTCAAAAGGCGTTTCGTGAAACGCCCTTAAGTCACTGACGAAATAAAAAAGGGCAGGGAGGTCTATCAGTTTTCTCTCCTCCCACTGCGGGCGCCCTGGTGTCGCTGGATCCTGGGAAAGTAGCGCCAAGCTCCCCGTGTGGTTGTCATTTTGGTTCGTGGAATAATCAGTTTCTCCTGGACCACTCCATTCTTGGTGAGCCGATCTGAATTCGCTGGTGACGATCGATTTCTATGTTGTCCGCTTATATGTGGCATCCCGTAAACCCCGCTTTATATGCGGGGTTTACGGGGATGCTCACCGTACCGCATCGAATAGAGAGGTGACCAGTCACGCGCCTCCAACCCTTCTTTCCCTTCCTCTTCTACCCAATCATAGGCCTCAAATCCCGATTCGGTCTCGCTACGGTCGCGTCCATGTAAACCCCGCCATAGAGACGTTTCTTGAATATCCAGATTTTGTTACCCACACACGGGCGGAACATCGGCCTTCCTCCCCCTCTTTCTCCCTCCTTCTTCGTTTCCTTCGCCTTCCCTGTCCCCACTTTACCCCCTAGAGTGCCCTTCCTCCCCCTCTTCATTTGTCTCCTTTCCTCCACCCCCTGGTCACGACACGCGAAGTTAGCTTTCTCAAAATTGCTAAAAGTTATAGGTTCTTCACTCCTGGAAGTTTTCCCTTTAACGACTTCAAAACATTTGAGACAATCGCTCCAATAAACTGAATTTTATGCATTATAGGACTTTCATGGTAAGACCCTTACGTTCAAAGTCCTATATCTTTATTTTTTATTGTTTTCCTCATTCTTCGGCGCCATATTTGCTTTTGGCCAGGGGAGGGGCGGGGGGGGGGTCCTTCAGTTAGTTTCCCCGTTATGAAAAAGTCTTGGCTGTGAGCTTGGGCTCCACACAATACAAAACGCTGAAACACAAAATAAACACAATACAACGCCATACACAAAATAAGAAAATAAAAAGTCTGCCCCTCGGTTGTGCGGAGGCTCTCGTAAACCCTATGACCAGTTCGTTGTTTCTCTAAATGCTTCCCTTCTTTATTTCATACTGCTTGTTGAGAAGTAGCACCATTTCAACTTTTGGACGCATAAAATACAACATAGAATGCAGTACGCCGGAAATGATTAAAAAAGCAGAGCTTCCTTCTTGGCGTTCAGTCAGCGCCGACCACGTGTCGACAATGTTCCTCACCTCCAAAATCACTTGGCAGTTTCATTAAAGGGCTGAAGCAAACCCCCGATCGCTCCGACAACATAGTTAAGCGTTTTCTTGTTTTGTTAGCTGTGCGTTAGCGTAATATCGAAATGGCTTTCACGACGTCTATTTGTGCATGGAGTCCCGTGTAAGGCTCACTTTAAATTAGTTATATTTGAAGCCTCGAAGTCGCAGAAACCGACATGTGTCACTCCGACTAGGGGTCTTTGGCCATACTAGCAGCGAGCTTGGGGTGCATACGGCGCCCACATTAACTTGGCAAACAGCCTATAGCTATGAAGTATGGCCCCACGTGAGCCAATACGAACATCGAATGGAGGCAGGTAAAAGTACCCCGCTGGAGCTCTCTTCTGCGATCTGGTGCCACATGTCTCGCTCCCGACGCCCGTACTCACTGGCGCCGCGGAATATGGTCCTAGCCAATTTATGCTAAAAGGGAGTAGAAGGTATGAACAGAAGATTAGGGCGCAGCTGAGCTGGTGGTATTTGAACATAGTAAAACACCTCAAGACTGGGAAAAAGACAGGACGGACAAATACAGGTTGAGACCAGTCCTTGTCCGTCCTTACTTTTACCCAGTCTCGGGGTGCTGTTATCTAAGTAGAAGGTAGCTTGCCTCTTTCACGAGAAACGGCACATGCCATTTACGATCGGCTGTGCGGCACTTGGTCCTCTCACCAGCTTAACTGGAAACGATAGCACCGCCAGCAGGCAAGGGACAAGTAGACTAATTAAACAGGCCGAAGCGCCGTTCGATTCATCTATTTTTTCTTTTGTTTCTTGTCCATGCTTATTTTTGTTTACGTTATCCTCGTCACACCAACGATACCTGTTGACAACTTTCTGTGGCGTTTTCGACGAGAGGAGTGCGCCTGCACATCTTTAATTGGCGTTCATATGTGCGTCACCCAAGGCGTCTTCACTGCAATGTGACAAGTACAGATGAATAATTGTAATCTTTCACCGATTACATTCGCAAAGAACGTCGCCTAAAAGATGCGGACTATACGTTCTTCAACAATAAAAAATCAGACAATTTCTTTATAAGTAACGACAGAGTTTTTATACTTTTATTATGTTAATTTTTACTTTTTTTCATTGTATTACAAGATGGTATTTTTTTCTTAGAGACCTAAGCTACATTTAATTGTCCGCCAGATCCGCCTCGAGATTCATTCGATCACAATATTTCGTAGTTTGCACCAAGAGCGTCGGTAGGTGGGAGGACGAATTTCGCCAAACATTTTAGGATTATTCATTCATTTATTTTAGTGTCCACAAAAGGCCTTGACGCGTCCTTACTGGTGTACTTTCCAACTCCTCTTATAACTTACAAGTTCATACTGTGAAAAGATTGTAAACGTAGCAGGCATGGAACACATTTGACACAATATATTCTGTCAATTACATGTACACCTAAGCTGGATTGCCTTTTAATCTTGCAGTTAAAGTTCAAATTTATACTAGTATTTATAACGGGAAGCATCACTCGCCTACGTCGTCTGGGTCTACAAAATCCAATGTCAGTGAAGAATCCGCCTAGAGGTTTCAATTTGTTATTCTTAAGACTTTTGTCGGACCGATTTAATATATCGGTTACCGGTTAATTGTAACGGTTTCTGAGACGATTTCCCTTCATCCCAAATAAAAATATCGGTTCCGTTCCAGGTATACGGTTACCGAAAACATTTCGCTCCTAAACGGTCTTCGATCGGCTAGGGTTAAGGTTAGGGTTTGAGTCCCTGATTCCGAATGGGAGGTCTTGGCCCAGCGTTGCTTTACTAAAAATCTACCCCGCTAAAATCCGGCTAAGAAATCGATGGTAAAATGTGTAACGGTGATATTAGAGTGAACCGCGGTTTCATTTTGGTGTAATATTTCATACAGCCGAATGCATCATATTTCGCCCGACTAAAACAATATCAGTCACATTCATTTCGTTCAACTTTATGTCGGAATTACCATCTAAGTATCCCGTAAAATAAATAGATATATAAAAATATATCGCGTATAAACAAGCGAAAAGTGAGACCGTTTTGTGTCCTGTCTCTTGTTTGCTTACGTCTCGGGTTTCAATGATGCTGAAGGTTCACCAGCACGCTTGTATATTCATTGTTATTCCCATAACATAAAGAATTGTCTTAAATCTTAAGGCTACATCAGAACTAGTTTATTAAACAGAAGAACTAAAAACTAAATAGTCTTTTTATTGGTTTTCTTTTTGCGTGATGATTTACCCAGATATGAAGTCATTAAACCATGCAGCGAATTCCAAGGAGGTATTTCTCTTCGAGGGGCACCAAGTGCTGTGCACAAATCTGCAATAGAAAATCAACACGACGCTGTTCATTTGTAGTTGTAAACCATTAACAATTTGTGAAGTAAACGACCTATGCAAGCGGTGAGTTCCGGAACCTGTTCTGTAGTTACATGCAGTGTGGGCGGTAACGCAGCACTAATAACTGTATTACCGGTATCGCGTCACTTTTTTAATAACGCGAGGTAATAATGACCATAACGTTTTGCCTGACCAATCGCAAAAAGATATTTATGTATATATATATATATATATACATATATATATGTATATATATATATGTATATATATGTATATATATATATATATATATACTGGGCGTCCGAAGGAGCTGCCAGGCTCTTTAAGTCGACCGCAAAATTCGGTTTCTTTAGTATAAAGTAAGGAAAGAAAAAGGCTTAGCTCAAATGGAGATGCAGCGAAGTTAAAAGTCCTAAAACAATACGGCGCCATTTTGCAAGGGAGACAAAGGATGGCGCAAGCGGTCGCGACGCCAACTGCCGCCAACGGACGAGCACACGGCACCGAAAACCGGCGCCATTAGCAGACGATTTCTTTTTACTCAAAAGCGGAGCGCATTCGGATGGCGGCGACAGTCTCAGAAACAAAAACAGGCGTGGTAACAACAAGGAACTGCAAAGCAGACGACATCAGTACCCCGAAAAAAACAATCAAAATAACCCGACAAACAATTTGTTAATCGATTATGTGTCCATTCAATATGTTCTTCATTAGTAAGGATGATAAAATAATCCATTGGCAACTGATATCAGAAAAGCTCGCGCCTATCTATCTATCTACTTTCATCTACCTAATCTAATCTATCTATGGCAATTACGCCATTGACGACAGTGTAGGATCTGACATCCGTTTTGCAGTCACTAACAGCAACCCATGCAGGATGAGGAGGTTTTCGACCCTCATTTTCTACCAGAGGCAGAGTTAACTGAAAGTGAACAAAAGTCTCAGCCTATCTGACTGGCTGCATCTGACTGGCTGTAATTTACCATGAAGATGCAGCTAGGTAGTGAATTTCTTACTGAAAATAATGAAGAAAAAGTTTCCCTCAGTCAAAAGTTGCAAATGAAATTTATAATTTGCCTATGGACTCTGATAAAATAATTGAGCCCTTTTTCATTATTTGTCTTCTTCATAAAATATATCGATTTTATTTGTAGCTTTCAATTCGTGCAAGCTCTTTCTTCAATATTTTTTTAAAAAAGCATGTCCACTGTCTATTAGCGTAGCTGCATCTTTATGGTAAATGACGGTACCGTAGCTCACGAAACAGGATTATACGATTTTTTTTAAAAGTGTCGTTCAATCCATTGCGTTCACGCTGTACATACCTTTCTGTATTAGTATGGTGGTTTTCTACAAACTCTAGTCCAGATTAGTTCCCTGAGTGTATTGATGTCTCCCTTTTACGCTGACATGCCAACCTTTGCTATTAGAATAGTATTTTTCCCCCTGCGATTTATTCCACTGCTAAAAAGCACGTAGCCGTTTGTCTGGCAATGAAAACAAAGCAAATAAATATGTATCACAGGGGACTTGTTGTCATGCGGCTTGTCATTCATGTCATTTCGCATAGTAATTTTACAGTGAGGGTGAAGCATCCTACTACTAATCGCCTTTTAACATCATTGTTTCAGTAATCTGGGCAGTGAAAAATATAGCCTGCAAGCGAAGAAAGCTTCCGTCCGTACAGGGTAAATCAAGTAAATGCTGCGTACTTAAGCGAGCCTTCTGCATACATGCATAGAATACGCCCGTGACCCGTCAACCTTTAAATGCGTTGACAAAAAAAAAAAAAGCTATGCTGCTCGACATTCTGGATGCTTTGACGCAATCTTAAAATGAGGCTGGGCTCTAAGCTGATGCGGTTCCACGCGACAACGAGGCAGGAATGAGTGGCCCTGTACGTTAGTAGCCTACGGTCGTGTTGGCCGTATATGCGGAAGTTGTGCTGAACCTTCCGAGCCGTGTATGGCCGTTTACTCAGCGGCAACGTATTTCTACCATAAACTTCGGTACGCTAAAGACAGTTTACTCAGCATGCGCAACGTATTGCAACGGCAAAAGAAAAATCGTACAAGTCTGGGCTCAGATGCAGGTAAAAATCAGAGTGCAGCGAAAAAAAGGAACGGAACGCATGTGCTGGCACGTCGACTGAAATTAATGTTTATAGATGTTCGGAGGAGAGCGAATTATGTAGTGTAATGTTAATCATCTACGGAAGCCACTCACAGCACCACATAAGCTTTTCGTGTAGCCCATCGACCAGTTTAAATAAAGCCCTTTCAACACGCTCCAATGCATGCCACTATTGCCTTCATACCCCCGTCGACGCGTGAACCCAAGATGGCGGCGCCATGGTTTCAGTTTCAAGCGCCGTGCCGCGGTTCTAAAATTAACCTTTCCGAGTTTCGTTACTCTGGGATCCCAAGCAGTGACTCTACACTGAAACAATAGGGCACAGGGAGAGGAGCGGGAATTTCTCGCTCCCCCCCTCCTCCGGGCCTCCGGCCACGCCTGACACGTGACCCGAGGAGGAGGGAGATCCCACTCCGTTTTACCGACGTGAGGTCCGCAGCACCAGAAAGAGGGCTTCTCTGCTGGGGTGGCTTTCCTGGGGGCTATGAAGGCCCGTTCACATCTTGCAACCAGTAAGACCGAGAAGACGAGACCGGTTTTTAAGCCTCTTGCGACGCCTCAGGACCAGCTCCGCTGCAGGGCATCTGGTCCTGAGACGTCGCAAAAGGCTTAAAACCGGACTGGTCCCTCTCGGTCTTACTCGGTCGCATATGGTGAACGGCGCCTTGACGCGGCCAATGGGAATTTATTGCTCTGTTTCGCTCAGCCGGAATTTAGGTGCCGTTTCGCACAGCCGGAATTTAACTGCCGTTTTTCGCGGTCCCGACAACGCCGGCTGCGTCCATGGGGCAAATAATGCTTTCGGATTAAAAAATGAAAGACGTTTACAATCCCCTGTAACGCCGAATTAGAGCGCAGCTCTTGAGGAGGAGGAGGGGAAGGTACGGAGAGGAGCGTATGCCCCTCCTCCTCATCCGTACCTCCTCTCCCCCTCGCCTCCCCATTCAGCGGGAAATTTTCGCTAAATTTCCAACAAGATTGAGCGGAAAACTTTTTCCGCTAAATCTAGCCGGGAAATTTCCCGCCCAATCTAGCGGCGAGAATTTTCCGCTAAGATTAGCCAGGTAATATTTTCCCGCTAAATTTACCGGGTAATTTGTTTCGCTAAATTTAACGGAAAATTTTTACGCTAAATTTAGCGGGGAAATTTTGCCTGAATTTACCCAGGATATTTCCCCGCAAGGTTAGCGGGGAAACGTTTTCCGGCAATATTGGCGGAGAATTTTTTCCGCTAAATTTAGCGTGCAATTTTGTCCACTAAATTTAGCCGGGAATTTTTCCGCTAAATTTAACGGGGAAACTTTTTCCGCTAAATTTAGCTGGGGAATGTCTTTCCACTAAATTTAGCGGGGAATTCTTCCGCTAAATTCGGCGGGAAAATTACCCATAATACAACGTGCGGTGACCCTCGTTACGTCACACCTGACGTGCCGTGTGACGTCTACATAGGAAACCTCCCATAATGCACCGCGTGGTTACGCTGACGCCGACGCCGCTTAAGTCGGAAACGGGCACCTAAAGGCCGGTTCAGACACTTGCGTTTGACTGCGCTTGCGGCGAGAACCGAAAGCGAGTCACCGGCACCAGCTGTGCTTCGTATGAGCGTGGAATCCAATTCAGCGGAATCTTTGGCACGCGATATAAGCAGCAGGGATGTCCTGGTGTCTCGCTGCCGCAACGCAGTCAAACGCAGTCAAACGCAACAGTGTGAGCCGGGCTTAAGAGCTGCGCTCTAGAAACACGCTGTGTGTTTGAATGAAATTTTACTACGGGTAGCCTTCGACTCAACATGGGTGTCCTAAAAGTTGAAAATAGAAAGTTTTAGAGGGTCGTTCTGATAACTCCGATAACAATAACCGATGACGATCCCATGCATGCATAAAGGCGTCCGCGGAGTATCGGGTACCGTCATCGGAACTATCGTAACTATTCTATACTCTCGGGGAAAAAAGGACCAAAAGGGTAGCAATGGCGGGTTATCTTCCCTTGTATTGACGCATCCCCCGGGCGGATACCTCGGCGAGAACTACGAGGTGATGCCCGAAGGAACAAGAACATCATCACGCCACCCACTACGACCTGAAGTCGTCCACGTCGTGCGCCTGAAGCGGTGCTACACTCGATAGGACTGTGGACCTTATGTGTTCTAAATGACTGTTTAGTTTGCCGTTCTTTTTATTTGCTTTGTTTTGTTTTGTGGTGCATCGGGGCGATGCCTCTTTTTTAAAGGAGGAGTAAGGCTGCGCGCGCAGCTGGCCACGTAGGCTATCGCGCTATCCTTAATTCCGCGCAGAAAGTGAGGTTTGATTCCTGGCCGCGGGTGCGCACTTTTCTTTAAGCTAATGTGATGTTCTGGTAAATTCGAGAACCATGTTGCTAATTCAAGGTTAGAATGTTCTACACGCCGAAACGTCTACGCTGATTGTTCAAGAAGCCCACGTGTGTACAAAAGGGGCTCCGCGTGGCAAGCCGGAGTCAGTCTCGCCCCAGCGTTCGACTCCTGCTCTTACGCCGACTTCGACGCTCGCGACGCTCTGCTGTTAGCTTCTGTTTCCTTTCTAGAGCAAAGCGTGAAACACATGTACGACGAAACCGTCCGATCCGACGTCCGATCAGGCAATACGACGAGTCGGAAAGAGGGTTTTCAACGCTCTCCGATGCTACGAAAACCCTCGCCCCCCAAGGTCATTCCGGTAGTCCGCACGTCGTATCGGACGGTTTCGTCGTACTGTGTTTCGCGCTTAATGCCGCGCTGCCTACGTGGCCAGCTGCGCGCGCGGCACTATCGTACAGTGGTCAATGTGGCTGTCGACTGCTGATGGCCTGTTGTCCCCTCCCCAAGAGAGATTGGGCTCTCGGGAAAGGACTAAACAGGCTTGAAATATGACGGAACGTACGTATATTAGCAGTTTTGCATTTTTAGCATTGAGGGGAGAATGGTAGGTCAAAATCGACAAAAAAAAATGTTATCTAATTTTGCAATTAAGATATGCAGTGTGGCCACGAATCTAGACACAGCCTTTAAAGTGAACGTATGAATTGGCTTTGTAAACTATTGCGTTACGATTTACTACACAGGAGCTCGAAGGTGGTTGAAGGATTGTATGAAAAATTTCAAGAAGAAACACCTAAATAAAAAGTGGAAAAAAATTATATATATAACTGTTTTTTTATTTCCACGGCGCCCGTCTGCTATCCAGGCACCCTCTCACTGGCGCAACAACCGACAGATGGCGGCAGCAGCCCCGGCGCAAGCTTACCAACCGGTTTCTCGAAAAGCAGAGGACATGTAACTGAAATTAATAGTCTGCCGAGCACGTTGGCTGAGTTCAGGAACACCGGAAAAAAAGACGACTGGTAGGAAGCGAGACGAAATACACTTCCTTTCAAATGGCAACAGTACCGTTGTTAGTTCAAAATAAAAAAGCGTACGTCGTCCCTCGGTCCACCTGTGTCTTTACTCGGCAAAACACCGGTTGTGTTTGTTTAGTGTCAAATCAATCTGATTTATTGAACGCGTGTCGTTTTCGATTCGAAAACATCGGCTGCTTTTGGCGCGAACGGGTGGCAGGCCCTCTGAGCTTCCGTCGGAGCCACTGCCGCCATCTGTCGGTTGTTGCGCCAGTCAGAGGCTGCTTGATAGCAGGGATCAGCGCCTGCATTTGAAACGGAAGCTTGAATTACACGCGCGGGATGCAGGTTTTAGAAAGAAATGCAGCTCGCAGAAAGCTCGTGTCACGCATATGTTTGCTGCTCGCTTCGCCCCTGACAACAGACGTAGCGTCCTCTGTTACGCCTTATTCAAGCCGATTCGCTCAATTGAAGGACGCCGTAATAAGATGCAAACAAAGCAGGAACTTTCCTTCCCTACTTTCAGGGACGAAAAGTTCTTCCTTTCTGAAGAAACATAAATTACACGGACGTTTCTCTCTTGAGGGGGTGCATTGAGACTCTTTTTTTTTCTAATAGTGCAATAAAAGTTTATAATATCAAACTCTGAATAGAAACACTGGAACACATAAAGCGGAGCGATACCGCTATGAAAAAAGGCGTGAAATTTCCTTTCAGGGTTCTGGTGCACGTTACATGCACCGGAACGTGTTGGTTTGGACCGGCATTTAGATGACATATTTTCACTCAATTACTTTAGAATAACTTGTAAAATTAACCATGTTTATTTTTATATCCATCCTAAACAAATTTGGAGTGCTCAAAATCTCATAAGAATCAAAATTCATCTCGGCAAAACTTTATTGAGATTTTAAAGACTGGTTGAATGAATTTGCCAGTTGACATTGCACTCACCAACTGAGACATATAGAATTATATTAAATCTTATTAATGTTTCACGAGTACCTATTAACCCAAGATCTTGTTATTGCTCTTAGTAACTACTCAAAATTTACGCGATTTGTATTTACCCTTGCACCATCGTAGAACGCGCTCACATTAAAGTTGTAGCTTTCCAAAAGACCCTGAAAAATAAACATGTTTGTAGTTGCTGCCTTTTTGTCGAAAGCACTTTAAAATAAACCAAACTCTAAAGGTTTACCTAAACATATGTAAAACGTATTTCAGAGGTACACTAATTAAATGTGGCATGATTAATCTTTGCTTTAGCCTGAGATAATCGTTTTATTTATTAAATTTGTATTAAATATATTTCCTAAAAGTTTGGTTTGTAGATTACGAGACATTTGTTTTGAAGTTATATCACACAACAGCAACGTTTTTCTGAACCTTTGTACTGACTTCTTTATAAAGATAAGGCCAGTACACTAGCTAAATCTAAGCGCTATGTATTCCTACGGTCTTTCGAGAAAAAAACTTATATAATTTTATTGTTTTGCGTCAAAAAATAGCACCGGTTACACATGCGTGTCACAAGTGAACCGACTAGGGTTGGTTCACATTGGTCCGTATGACTAAAGTTAGCATGTCTAACCTTCCAAACCAAACAATATACCCTTTTCAAAAGTGTGCACCCTTTAGAAGCTGCGCCATTCTTTTTGAGTCCGCCATTCTTTAGCCAGGTACTCTGGCAAGTACTGGACAAGAGGACTGCGTCAGCGCATAACGTGAATTCAGCTCAGCTCGTACCGGAAATGAGTGCTGCGTCAACGTTCCTCGAGGTTTCGGATCCTATCACAGGCCTAAGATATGGCGACCGGCAATAGTGGCTTGGTGCGGTTTTGAAGGGTCAAATGGGGTACACTCCCTATTGGACATTCCAGTTCAAAATAAACACTGCTTATTCTTAAATCCTCAAAACACCGCTGAAGGTGATTTCGGCCAAAAAAAAAAAAAAGTGAAACAATAAAACAGAATGCCATATATAAAGCAACCGTATATGGCAGATTAACGACACTAGATGGAGTCACTAGATGCAGGGTCTGGAATGGCAGGGGCTATCCTATAGCATCCTTTAGTTTACCAACTGAAACCAGCAGAACCATCGGGTATGCTGCGTCCCCCTGGCTGCTGCATGAGTTTTTTTTTTTTGCTCTGTTTTTTTATGTTTTTTTAGCACTTTGATTTAAGTTTGAGACATGGTGTGTTTGACGACAATCTAGTACACGATTGCGTGCAACTGGGAATCCAGCCACCGCCATGTTTCCGCTCGTCTGAGAAAGCACTTGGAATTACAGGCCTGTCACAGCTGCGAGCACGTGCAAATTAAAGGGGCCCTGCAATCATATTTAAGCGTGTAGCTTTTTTGCGGTTTGCACATCTTTTGGGATTCGGGCAAGCCAGCGGGCACGGAGAGAATAACTAAATATCAGTGCGTCATATTTTAACCGGACGACGCGGAAACCTCCTCCATCTACGGGGGCGACCCGCGGTGCCAGAAGAGCGCGATATGTGATGTTTTGGTCCTGGCCTTACTATTGGTCAGAGCCGCTAAAAGCTTTTTTAGTCGAAATACAAAATATAAGTGGCGCGAAACGTTTTGGTTATTTATGAAAGTAGTTTTCTTCAGTATTTTAGATCAGAAAAGAAACAAATGCAGTTTATAAACTACAGAAAGAAGAATTGACCCGTCGACATACCCGCCGCCAAGCGGTGGAAAAGGCGGCGCATACTGGAAAGGGGTCGTGGGATCAGTCTCCGACGACCGGCGACCGTAAAAATGTCCCGGATGTACGCGGCGGCGCTGCGGTCGAGGATCCGACCGGTTCCGAGCGTTCCGAAGGCCTTCGGCTGCTTCGGCGAGCAGGTTTAGCGGTATGGCAGCGCTAAGTGGCACCCGTTCTGAACTGATCTTTATCCGGTGTTTGCTGCCGTTTGTGGCCAATGAAGTGTCATGCCGAATTAGTGTTTAATTACGCCGCAAATGCAATGCGAGCCGCACTGGCCGCCCGCTTCATCCAGCCTATCCAGCACATGCTTTAGTGGCGCCCTCTCGAGCCGTCGACACGGAGTGCGGCAGCCATGGGCGCTCGCTAAGCTCACTACCTCTCCCATAGTTCACGGCCACCCAAGGAACCAAGGACGTCATGAGGGAGGTTATTTTTTGCTTGTTTTTGTAATTTTAATTTGCCTATAACTTAAAATAAAGCGAAATTCGAGAAAAGAAACGTTTTGTTTACGCTCAGTGCGCTCAGGTTCGGTGCAAATTAAAAACCAGTAAGAAAGTCCTTGCAGGGCCCCTTTAAGCGTACATTCACTAATGGGACACCAGACGCAGAGCCAGGCTTGTAAGGGCACACAGGTATGAATCACGCAGCGAGAACTAATTCGATTTACTCAAAATGAAATGACTTCTAAAGATTAGTTTGGCGAGCTCTGACCCCGTAATTTCTTATTAACCTAATTTGTGTTTTTTGTTTTTAACATTAAAGGCAAAACTTGTTTGATCAAAAGTTACGAATCAAAACATCTTTTTCTATTGAACAACAGCTTTCACTTTGACCTGTTTAGTGGCAATCTTATATACAAAAAGCTAAAAAAAGTTATAGGTGCTTGGGATAATTAATTTAGAGACAAACAAAAACAATCAAAAAATCTCATTCTTGCTTTGCTCTCGCTTTCTTGTTTTTCCTGTAAAATGTCCTAATTGCCCGTAAGAACAATTTTCCACTTATGATTTAGAAAGACCCAGTATCCTTCTTGGTTTCGGGAATATCTTGAATTTTATGTGCATTGTTTATCGCGGCACGTTTTTCCTTCGATATTTTCGTGCAACAAATCCACCAGCAAAGCATTCTTTTCACGGTAAATTACAACGTGGTAGCATGTGAATCTGGCTGTTGCGACTGATTTGAAGTTGGTTAGATTCATCTGAAACACGCGCTAGAACAAATGTGGAAGAGTCCGCGTGAAAGCAAAGCCAAGCGACACTATTCGCGACTCCAGCGAACTATAGAGGGCGGGCTCGTCAGGCAAAATGGCGGACGAAAGGAGGTCGTTTTCGTCGTTCAGCACACGGATCACCATAAATTTCTTGCACTGCAGCGTAAAATCGACGTTACATATGAAAGCAAAGAGATTTTTTGACGGCAGAAACCTTCTTCTAGCCAGTGCGTAGGAATGACACGGTGGAAGCATAAGAATAAATATCGGAAACGACGTTTGTTTCTACGCTGCCTACGAGAACCAAGCAGCGGCAGACGACAGAGTCGAAACGACCTCCTCTCGTGAGCTTCTCGGCGTTGCCGCTACGCGGCGTCGATTTCGCTGGAGTCGCAAATACCTGAATCCTTCAGCGTCAGACACAGGAGGTCTGACGCTTTAAACCCGGCTCGGTTTTTTTCTTCTGGGGCAATATTTTACAGATAGGGGACAATGCGGAGACGAAGTTCGCACATCTTTTGGCGCACGACTTGCGTGACGTCAGAAAGACGCCGAGCTTTGATTGGCTCTGATTGGAAGGATAGTGGGTAGACATAAAGGCTAGCTACATCGGGGCCTACCCACTATCCTTCCAATCGAGTTGACGTTCCCGCAACCTCTAGGCAAGAGGCAGACGAATTCCTACGCTATGTGACAGTGGTGGGAGACCTCGAAGCCGCGTCGCCTGTTGAGGCAGTCCTGGTTAAATTCTGCTTCTACTTCATCTTTAACTTCGAGTATCATCACAAGTTCAGGCGCAGATTCATTGCACTCGAGTACTTAATTTCTCTGAAACCCTTAAATGTGGAGTCACGTGCACCATATTTCTTTCGAACCTAAAAGAAATGCCAATAATATTTACTTTTATTGCCTTTTTATGCATGTTTAGAGATTTTTTTATGTTGACTTTTTCATTATTCTTTTTTTTTACATAAGGCAGGATGGCTGATTTTGAGAGTTACAAAAGGACAATGACATTGCTTCAAAGTCACATTCTTGTCACTTTCAAAATCACTGCTGTTTGCTTTGTGCAGCTTTCGGATGGCCGCCCTCTGCCCCGCAGCGCCCTCACCGGCGTGCTTCCAGATCGCGACGGTCTCATGGCCGCCGGACGGCACAGCTCCCCACTCTTGTACACCCTACCCCGGCCCCAGCTTCCAGACTATGCCGCGATGGTTGACAGACCGTCATAGTCTCCTTAAGAAGGCCAAACTCCCTGTATAGAGGGCTCTGCGCTGATCTACCATCACCCTAGAAGGAGACGAAGCTTCTGTCTCCTATCTGTAAAAAGCTGCGCCTGAAAAACAAAAGCGAGCTGTTCTTGAAACGACGGGCCTTCCTTAAGATATTCGGTTGGTGAATTTATTCAATTTTCTATGCCTGAGTGTGCGAGCGCTCTCGGCAACCCTCAGCATAATAGGTTGTCAGAGAAACTGCGCCAGCGGTTCCGCCTTCATTCTCGACTCTTTGTGTGCAACAGTGTCGTAAAAAAGCTGCGCTTCAGCGTAACGACAGATAGCCACCTTATTTCTTAAAATCACTGTTGCCAGTCATCTTAAACTTCATATAACTTCACAGGAAATACTATGTCGTTATCTAAAAATGGCGAAACGATTCGCGACAACACAAGACAATATCGCCTGAGCTTCCTAACACCAAACCTAAAACTTGAGAACTCGCATTCCAAACTACGCGCGACTGCTAGGTGTCGTCACGTGCGCCACAACCGGCGTTGCCGCGGCTGCCATACCGAGGTATACGGTCGCGCAGGCCGCTACGCTGTAGCCTCTTAAGCGCCTTTAGTTATGCGTTTTTTATTGCTGCGCGGCACAGTGCAAGCGATAAAACGCGAAGGATAACCTTGTAAACAAGGTTAACGTTTCTGCTTTGCCGCAAAAGAAATTAATCGCTTTCGGTATGAAAACAATATCAACAACGTAAAGCACAATCCGTTAAAAAAAAAAAAAGCAATGACACAGCTGAATTTTTTTGTTGTTGTTGTTGTTTGCAGACGATTTTTTTGTGGTTTTAAAAGTCTACCCCAGTGGTTCTCAGGCACTGGTGTTTCGCGTACCCCTTGTCGATCGGCGAAGACGATCGAGGACCCCGTTCGTGGTGAGGGGAAGGGAAAGTACTGGTTAATTATGGTAAAGATTTAATAAATGAATACAATTAAGTGCTAGTGTGAAGTAGAGTTCTCCTATTGACATATACACGAAAAAACTCCACCGAAAATCGGAACGTTTCTTCTCAACCTAATAAAAAACAACTTTTATTGCCGGGCTTGTCTAATGAGGGTGGGCTTCGCGGACCCCTAAAATGCATTCGCGGACCTCCACAGGTTTCGCGGACCCCCATTTGAGAACCACTGGTCTACCCCATTAATATTTTGCTAGAGACGTCTCGTATATTTTTGAATAGAATAAAGAAACGCAACTGCTCGAAACCGAAACCGAAACAGGACTTGGGAGGAAGAAGAAATGTAGTGGAGGAAGGTCCTGGAAATCACGTGGCTACTATCGACCGCGTTTTCATTTTTATTCTTTTTTTTTCCTTCGATTTTCTGCTTGTGTGAAACAGACAAATATCGCGCACGTCGCACTTCACACAAAAAAGGCAAAAGTCAAGCACTTCATGCCAGACGTTTGCGCGTTTCAAGCTCACCAATTCGTGTTCGTAAGACGAGCGATGCCTTTAGCCACGCTAAGGGGTGACGACTCGGCGACGTCTTCGCGCGAATCAGCTTCTTAGTCGGGTGTGTCGTACGGAATAAATGCTAATTGTTTTAATCGGTAAACGATTTCTCGTTTCGTACCTAGAAAGATTCGCCGGTACCGCGAACAACAGTTCTAAAGTTTACGTCCGACGCCCGTCGTCCGCCACCATCGCTTAGTCCGCTTCGCTTAGCTGCCCGGTCCGCGACTTCTGCGACCACGCCATGTTGAGAATTACACACAGAACACACAGAGTGCTTCCGGTTCTGCGTGCAACTTTTTGTTTTTTCAATCAACGAATTTCCAGCGTCTTAAAAGCCAGACAATTTAGGTATCATATGTAAATATATTTCTTAATATTGAGTGCGTGCTTTAGATGACCTGCGACTTTCATTATGTTTGGTGTATGTGTCTAAACCACAAAAAACGGCACGGGAACACAAAGAAGAGGGTGAGGCGACTCAAACCGCCCAGTTCTCAATCACCGGTTTTCGGGCAAAAAGAAGACGAGTTTCAAGCAGCATATATTGCGTTCTGGGCAGTTGGGCTTTCATGTGTCGTGTATAGATAGAAAAAACCTTGGCGAGCATGAATACCCTGTTAGTGTCCCATTAAGTGCGCGCTCATAATGCTCGAAATGAATGAAGTCATGAGGAAGAATATGCACGCGTGAACTAATAGTTTTTTTTAACAACTCCCGCAAGAAAAATAATTAGGCTACGAGCACACATACGTAGTTTTCATTGTAGAGACTTCATTTAGGCATGGCGTATGAGCGATTCTGGAATTTTGTCACTCTCTTCCTCCAGATTTCCTCTTTTTTGTATTTTTTTCTTCGCCAGCGATTCAGTTGGTGGAGGCAACTGGGTAATCGCCATGAAACGTTGGACGGGGGGCACCATTCGGCTATGCAGATGATACAAGGCTAGGTTCCAAGCAGCTTAAAAAATTGGGGACCTTAGTGCCGACACTCCAACTGTAGCTTCTTAGGTGTCTTTAGTGGCTGGTCTTGATAAGCGGTACAATGGGAAAATTTGTTGCAGCTGCAGCAGCCTTATACAGGGGAACTTTTGTCGACCCACCAAAGCACGACATTCAGTAGACCCACTGAAGCACGACATTCAGAAAGCTCAACAAGACCGTAAAAGCGCATATAAAGTAATACGTGCAATTTTCATTTTTCTCAAAGTTGTGGAAAAACTTTTTACATTTTTTTGAGACAGTAACTTTGACTGCGTTTTTCTATTTAATTTATTTTTTATTCGTGCTCGTTTCATTCATTTTGGACAGTTACAAAATATAGGTTTTGAAATATAGCGAGCATGCACATTTCAAGGGCTTAACAAAACATTCGAATACTGTGAGGAAGTTTTAATGAGCGACGCAAGGTACTAAGAAGTATGTGCCCAAGTGAGTGGACTTCGACGTAGATAGCGGTCACTAAGCGCGTACGAACAATACACAATTTACTTTCTAAAGCTGGCGTCCACAATCGAAAGGCTGTGATACAAAACAACTTGTGAAAGAATGCAGTTTACATCGGACATCACAAGGGCTGTAGAGTTTGATTTCGATTCTGACTATAAGGCGTGGAATGAGCGAAAGTGCAGAAGACCTAGCTCTCAATATTAGACTTGGCACTAGTTAAGATCCACTCATAACTTGACTTGAACTGTTTTTGCTTCAATGTACAATTGATACTTTACTAAAAAAAACAATTATGTGTTTTGAGGTCGCAATTGTATAATTAGGAACAAGGAAAAACGCATCTGAGCCAGCACTCACAGGATACACCATGTAGCGCCAGCGAAGCATAGCTTTCCGCAATCCAAGATAAATTTTCTAAAATGTGTCACGTTCTGTAATAAACAGAAACTGATAAATATTGCATCACAATTTGTTTTCAGAGGAGATTTCAGGTTGACCTAAGGTTGACCTACTTATGTCCTTTATTGTGCTCTTTTATTAATGGTGATCACGCGCCGATTCACCCAACTGCAAACCATGCCTCCTCTGGATGGTTTTGGTTGCACATTCGATTAAACGCCGTAAGTTTGTGTCTGTGTGAGAAAGGGTGGGGTGAGGGGGACATGGTCAAATTTCTTCAGGAAACAAATATGTGTATACCTCTCCTCTTTTGAATCATAATTGTATTTTAAAACTAGACGCTGATCAATTTTGCAAATGTCAGCTGAGCTCAGTAACGCTTTACTTAACTAAAGCGCCGACAGCATTTGTTTAACGCGAAATGTTGTGGGTCATTTTTAAAACGATGCGGCCTCACTTCCTAGCTTTTAGAAGTTATTTTTATTTTTAAAGTCAACAGCCTTACTATTCAGAGCTGTTTCGCCTTACATTCAGACTGTTCCACACAATGAGACTCTTTCAGAACTAAGGATATGAAACATCCATTTGCATGTTTATACGAACCTCACCTTGCTGATGGTATAAAATTCCGGTACTTGCCTCACATTCAGGTTTGTTCTACAGGATAAACTCTTCAGAGCTATGATGTGTTACGTCTATCTGCGGATTCATATCAACATCACCTTGGGATAAGTATCCCATTTCAAGTCTGGGAGCTTTGCGTGTCAAACCATCGAAGGGCATCTGGAATGCTCCAGCGCACAGCTGATGATTAATTTAGACCACCTGAGGATCTGTTGGCGTGCAACCGACATCTCGGTTACACGTCTCCCCAATGAGCCGCCGTCGGATTGGGGAAACCCCGGCCGGGACTCGAACCCGCCACCCGAGGATACGTAGGCCGCGGAGCTTTGCCTCGTGAGCCTACCAAACCCTATGTGATAGTATGTCGTCATGTTGCCTATTAATATTTATTAAAATGATAATCATGCTCCAAACTTGTCCAACAAATTTATATCAGGAATATATGATAAATCAAATTTCTTAAGTAGTTTTTTAAAATATTTCTAGGGCCTTTTTGTGTTTTAGACTTTGCTACCCATTGCGGTTCACTGTATGGCGCTCCATTCACTGTATGCTTAGATATTGTGAGGACGAGGACAGGCAAGATCCAGGTAACCGGATCGACATGGAACTGCGCCAACGTAAACATAACGTATCCACGTTTATATCGAAATTGAGCACATAAACTCGAGACTGCAGGCAAAAAACTGACACGGACATTAAAATATCTGGAGACCTTTTACTGTTCGTTTTGTTTTTTGCCCGCAATCTCGGGGTTTATGTCAGTGTTCAATCTAAACCACGGCTCGTTTGCGCCTACTTCACATTCCTCTCACGTTTATTTCGTTTGGCTGCCTTGGTCAGTGCGCATTGTTTTGGCGTTTAATTGGTGTCTCTCTTCATGATTACGCATGAGCAATGGCAGCGCAATGCTGCCCGGTCAATTCCGTTCTCGAATATGACAAAACCCGGCACAACATGTCATTCAATTCGATAAGACAAGGCTCATGTTGTCGGAAAAGGTTTGGATCCCTACCCAGCGCACGCGCTACAGACGTTTCGAGCAAAAGAATAAGCGTTGTAATCTGGTCCGACGGGTGTCTCTCTCTCTCTTTCCTCTGTCTATCCCTCTCTTTTCTCTCTTTTCTCTCCCCATAATATAATGGTATATTCTCCAGAATTCGTAGGGACCCGAAAGAATGATATATATCCGAAGGGAAAACGAGCAGAGCGCCATTATTCCCGCCCAAAGTTACGTCAGCTTCCTCCGCGGCTGCGTGGCGAATAATGTACGAACCGATCCGGCGGCGGACTGTAGAAATGGGGCGCCTGCGCTCTAAAGTCTCTTTTCAGGCGCTAAGCTTTCAGCTCTTTCGAGTCCCCTGAGTTTCACTATGTCGCCCTTTATAAAGCCAATCTTCAACAATAGATAGCTTAGTTAATTTAGTTTCTTAAGT
>JAZHYW010045808.1:0-19898 GCA_037355805.1 Ixodes ricinus
GACGATCCCATGCCTGACCTGCTGTCACGAGTAACGACAGGATGTCAGCCATTGAACTGGGGAAATTGGTGCAGTTTCGCACATACGTGCAGGACTGGTTTTTAAATAATATTCTGGACATTATATATCAAATAAAATGACGTTTGTCTCTATAAAGGCTCCTGAGACCCTAACGAGCGCAAAAATTTAGATATCTTCCGGTGGAGACCGACAATCCCCTTTAAAGGGATACTTCAAAGAAATTTAAAATAATCCCGTCGTGTTCAAAAATAGGTTGAATATGATCCACAATATCCGTAAATGACAATCCACGCGTTTGTATTTTGATCCTGATGGCTGTATTTTTCGTTATAAACGGCCCACTTGGCAAGCGCTCGGAGAAGGCCCAGCTTAGAGCACGTGACATCCAACGCAATCGTGACGTAGGTCGTCTCAAGACGAGCAAAGCTACGGCGAGGCTGACGTCGAGAGGATGGTCTAGTCGTTCCAGCCACCGAAGCGGCTGCTTTTGTGCGAATTTCGAGTGACGGGTTAATCTTCTATAATCTTGTAGGGGGACAATAGCGACTTCTGCGACACACACAAAAGGGATTCTCGGGAAGAGGGGAGTTCCTCCCTTCCTCCTTCTCTCGTCGTGGCCGGAGGCGAGACGACCTCCGTCACTAGCTGTCAAGGTTCCTAGATGAGCATTACAAAACGAGGCGTTAGCGACATCCACCAGGTGCTCTTTGCTAATCGTTTGTAATTCGTTTTGCAAATTCCTTTCGAGACTTCTTTAACAAGATATTGGTGTGTTCCATGTGATACTGCTCTTTTGAACACATATAGACCAAAAAATGAGCGCCGAAATTTCCGTTGTAGTATCCCTAAAGTAGCATAGCGCAAGCTCGATAGAAGTACCGTTTCCTGAAAAGTACGACCTATCAAAACACTTACCAGTCGACGACATAAGCAAGAGTGATAACTATAATGCTTCTTTAATTGTAGGCATATGTGTATAGCTCAGCTGTGTATAGTTGCAGCTATTCACATTCTCACACGAAACGAAATATAAAAATAACGAAAAGAGATGACAGACGTCCTCCTTTTCGATCTGGTGCCTAGCCTGTGCACCCATTCAAGATAGAATAGTCCGAGTTTCTATTGTTTTTACGTAATACTAGAAACTCAATGGTGAACGTCGATAATTTTTGTAAGGGGAGATCTGATTTATTCGCTTATGCCCGCAAGAGCAGCGCCTTTTCTCATGCAGCCTGGCGATCAGAGAGAGAGAGAAAGTCTTTTGGGCAAGAAATGTCAGAGGAGGGATGAGGAAATGTGCTTGAGAAAGAATAAAGTAGCGAGAGGCGGTGTTTGTGGCATGTATACGCGCCGCGATGCAACGAAAGGAAAAAAGGGGAGGCGGGGGGGGGCTACGGCAGTAGAAAGATTTTGGCCTTACCCATAGACCTGTTGCAAAACCGTAGCGCGCTACGATGGAAGGAATTGCGAACCCTCGGTACAGATCACGTGCTTTCTCGTTGCCTCAGACTGCGCGTCCCGGCAGCTACTGCCAGCAGCTGTTGCAGCCATCTGCCGAGTCGAACGTCGTTGGCGCATTTGCGTACCGAACCCGTGGCAGCGTAAAGGCATCAGCGACAGGTGAACCCCATTGAATAAGTTATTCGTTGTAACTTCGACCTTCACGTATTGAAGCGTCACCGAATCCACTTATTTTGAACCGGAATCCCGGCAGGTGTCGATCAGGCCTGACAGCGTTGCGGTGCAGACATAGAGGCCGCGGCACAGCGGAGAGGTGAGAAAGGGGCGTCGTTGGCTCGTCGCCTGTCCGACTCGGCTGCTCAAACGTTGTTGCCGGTAACTCGCGCCTGCTCGCGTATGCCACGGTTGCGGAGGAGAGACGCGCGGGGGGGCGAAAATGAGGACTCCTCTATCGTCAGTACGGCGCAATGTGCACGCGTTTTGGATTGTTGAGGACCTATTTCGCCTGCAATCGCAGGATCGACTTTGGCAACGGCCTCACTCGGCCTGCACCGGCTTGTCACCCCTTCTCCCTCACTGGAAACCGCCAACAAGCTTGAACGGACGAGCTTCAAACTGAAGTAGCATTAGCAGCACGCAACGCAAAAAGAAAAAAGAAAACAAGATTTTGCGGTTGATGCGATCGTTGAAAGTTCACGCACTGGTTGTCGATAAACATCACGTAAATTGCGCCCTTTCCTCTCATATGCAAGCGAAAACAGTTACCAGCCTGAGCATGGAAGCCTGAAACGGTGTCAGCACCGCCGAGCCTCGCGTGCAAATCATGGCGCATTAGAGCTTCTGGTGACTTGCCTTCCGGTGCACCTACAAGAACAAATATAAGACAGTGATGGGTGATAGTATTCTACTTTACTCAGGTGAAAATCTGTTACTCTACAAGAGCGGTTTGTACATGAAAAAAAATAAAAAGTCCAGAGTGAGACCAGTTTAGACCAGAATTACCTTTAACGTCGAGAAATCCGTACCGGTTACGGAGCATTTTTGCATACGTAGTGAAGCCTCTGTAGAGCCTCGACCAGATGACTCGATGAAAGCGACCAAACACGAAATATTACTAGAAAGTGGTTGCGCTATTCGTACCAGCAGGCCAGGTGTCAAAGGCTCTGGAAGTCCGATTGTGGTGAGGCCAGAACGTCCTCAACTTGCGATCGCATTTTTTTTTTTGCTTGACGGGGTCAAAAGTGAAAATCAGAGATGTTAGCCGGAGTACAACTTCCCCCCGACTGGCTATCTGGTGGAAAAAGGGGTACGGAGTTAATAAGCAGAGTTAAGAAGAGGAAAAGAAAGAAAACATAAGAACAAAAGAGACACGCGCATCACACATCACACACACACACAACCATTTGGACAATAAAGCTCAGTACATATATTAGAGTTCTATCCAGGCCTGTTGCTGTAAGAAAACGAGGAGTGGCCTTGTATTTAAAAGTAACAGGTTTCGTTGTTCCATGGCCCCAGGTGCTGTATTGTGGCAGGTGATCCTGAGACTCAATGTCTTGTAAAATTGTTTTCTGCTGACCACTTCAATCTCAGGCTACTGGAAGTAAATGTGTTGATATCTTCGATAGTTCCACATACGGAGCAGTTTGGGGGACTGTAGATTTGAAGTGGAGGCAGTGACCAGGGTGGTGTATCGAGTACCACAGGTTCTTGAAACACTGTTGGAAGGACCTCCTTGTTGTCAATTATAGTTTGAGAGATGCGGCTGTAAAAACAACTATTCGGAATGTGAGCTAGATGATGAGAGGGATGCCGTGTCAGATGTCGCATATGTAGTCGTAGAGTTTCTTGGGTACGTAGAGCTTTCAAAGGTAGGCAATGAGATTCTGCAATCGTGTCTATGGTCGCGGTTGTTCGCGGTACCCCAAGGCATACTCTGAGCGCCTGGGCCTGGAGCGACTGGAGTGCTTTCATGTTTGTCTGACTTAAACCGTGCATAACAGGCAAGCTATAGCGAAGGATGCCAACAAATAGGCTGTTGTATAAACGAAGAAGAGCAGAGGTAGACGTCCCCCAAGTTGTACCACTTATAAATCGCCCCAGACTTGTGAATGCGGACAACTTAGTCTTTAGGTGTTTCAGTTGGGAGTTCCAAGTTAAACCTTTGTCAATGGAAACTCCAAGAAATGTGTGATTAGGCGCATATGGGATTGGAGTTCCATTAATGGAAAGAGGATATCGAGTCATCTTCATTTGTGTAAAGGCTACGGCAGTTGATTTAGCTGGCGCAATCTCAAGCCCCCGTATGTTAAGGAACTGAGAAATTTTAGACAGCGCATCTTGTAGGCGTGCATGTATGAGCTTAGGTGAGCCTGCAGACGTCCAGAGGCAAATGTCGTCTGCATAGACTGTATGGTGTACAGCTCTTGTGAGCATTTCGGTGATTCCAATAAGAGCAATGTTAAAGAGGACCGGGCTTAGAACACCCCCTGAGGCACACCTTTGGTCACTCTGTGACGAGAAGTTTCCCCTTCCTTTGTGCGCATGTAGATCGTTCGATTGTTAAGGTAGTCAGATATCCATGCATAAAGACGACCGCCAATTCCGATAGATTTGAGGCCCCGTAAGACTGCCGAATGTTTGATATTATCAAAAGCTCCGCAGACATCAAGAAATACAGCTACTGTAATGTTCCCGCGCAGCTTCTGGTCGTCAACATGGGTTACAAGGTCTACGACATTATCGATGGAGCTACGACCCTGTCTAAATCCTGTCATGGTAGCTGGATATATTGATTGTGATTCAAGAAGCCATTCAATCCGTGATAGAACTAATCGCTCCATACACTTGCTGACACAGCTTGTTAAAGCGATTGGCCGGTAAGACTTTAAATCCAGAGGGGACTTACCCGGTTTAAGGATGGGCACAACGCAGGCCGTTTTCCAGTCAGGTGGTATATTGCCGCTTGTCCACGAAGCGTTGAATATGTCTAGCAAACGCTGGCGAGCGTCAAGCCCCAGATGAGCGAGTGTGCCATAGGTTATGTTATCTGGACCTGGTGACGAAGAATGGCTGAGGGAAGCTAGAACTTGAT
Source organism: Ixodes ricinus (assembly GCA_037355805.1). Classification (NCBI taxonomy): domain Eukaryota; kingdom Metazoa; phylum Arthropoda; class Arachnida; order Ixodida; family Ixodidae; genus Ixodes; species Ixodes ricinus. Next base: position 4,577 of record JAZHYW010045808.1, read on the forward strand.
CCAATTCCGGGGCATTAAATACATCATCCATGTAACGTGAAAATGGAGTAACTGAGCCTTGATGCTCTATATCTGAAGGATCATTGTCACTCACTGCTGATAGGACAAGCGATGCGCAGAATTCTTCAGCAATGTGCAATTGCGAGCGTCTTAGGAACAGTGATATCGCAAGGAAAGGCGTTCTCTGTTGTGGTGGAAATCTTAATCCGCGTGCAATATGCCATATTTTTGAGAGAGGAGCACGGGGATCAAATGACGCACAGGTTCCCCTCCATTTCTTCCGGCCGAGTTTATCCAGGTGGCGGCGAATATGTTTTTGTGTGCGCCGGTCTTCCCTAATGTCAGCTTGTAGCTTAGTTCGACGTGCACGTCGCTCAGCCCTTCGACGAATAGCTCGAAGTTTTTCATATTCTGCATCTACAACAGTTCGTGAGGCCGAAAGATTGACAGTCCTAGTTGCTTCTGTTGCTGATTGATTCATAACTGAAACAAACTCTTCGTAGGTAGTTGTAGTATGTATGCGCTGTTCTACACTATCCCGAAAGCATGTCCAGTCTATATATGAGGTTCGATCATGTCTGGCTCTATCAGCTTGGAAACCGCGTACTGTGATGTAGGTAGGGATGTGGTCACTACCATGACTCTCTACGTCCACAAACCAGGAATTTCGAGTTACGAGTTCACGCGACATGAAGGCAATATCTAAACAACTGCTACAGCGACTACCTCGGATGAACGTAGGTGAACCGTCGTTTAGAAGACAGAGGTCATGAGAATCCGCCAGCTCAAGTAGTTCACGACCCCGACGTGTAGTTCTTACACTACCCCAAGCTATATTATGGGCGTTGAAGTCGCCAACAACCAAAACTGGCGATTTACATTGTTGAATAATGTCATGAAGTCGCGTAGCATCAAAATTGCAAGCTGGAGGTATATAGGCAGCAATTACAGTAAACGTTAGTTTGCCCTTGCGAACAGTAACGCCGACGTACTCATTGTCTTGATGTGATGTGATATTATGGGAAACATATGTCAAGTCTTTTCGTAAGGCAAGAAGAACTCGACTGACGTTAGAGGAACGAGCTGATTGAAATACTTCGTAACCTGAAAGACGAAAATCTGATGCTACACGCGATTCGCTAATAGCTAAAATTGGGAACTTATGTTTGAATGTGAATTGTCGGTAGTCTGAAAGGCGGGCACTAAGCCCTCTCGCGTTCCATTGAAAAACGGTCGCTCTTTTGACTCTTTCATCAAATGAGGAGGAGTCATCCAGTACCCTGATGTGAACTTCCGGTCATTGCAATAACTGCTGTCTCAAATGCCATGATTCTCTGCAAGATGTCTTTGAAGGTGCATGGCGGCAGCTGGGTCGTGAGACCTCGAAGGACGGAAAAGATAATGCGTATGATGTCACCTATTGTCATTGTGCCAAAGACAGAGGGCACCTGTTGCTGGCGAGGCAGGGCTCCAGTGGAGGTTTTGCTGTGTGGGCGCGTACCTGCGGGGCTGGGAGGTACGCCTGATGCGTTGAGCTCTCCTGTGGTGGATGCGGGGTCTCGAGAAGGCCATTGGTTGCCCACAAGTGTGGATTTCGCAGCAGGGCGAGACTTCTTGCTTTTACCCTTGGGAGGTGAGTCCTTGAGGTTTAACGCAGGGGGAGACGTTTCTTGTGGGGCAGCGGATGGTCAGAGGGATGATTCAGGCGAAGCGCTTAGGCCTTTCTCTTGAATCACGTTCACGACGACTCACTTTTCTTCCTCGGTCCCTTGATCACGAGGCACTGGATCGCTCAATTGCCAGCTTCAGTCTTCAAAATCGCGAAGACGACACGGATGGGAAAGAAAAAATACCCCCGCCTAATCCTGGGTAGAAAAAAGGAGGCGTGGGAACTGTTTTCCTTAGTTTTCACCTCTCCTTTCCAACCCTGAGAGAAAGGGAGGGCAACAAACCGACACGTTCGAGGGTGCAGGCGTGGCAGCGTGCGTCATCAACCTGACAAAAAAAGAAGATCCGCGTGGATTAATTGCGGTACTAAAAGTTCTGTGAACAAGATCGCGATAATTTCTGGAAAACATCGCGTTGGTCATGAATTTTCTCGACAATCTTAGTAAGCCGGTTTAAAACACGATTTATCAAACTCGAATGTAAGAGCAAAGATGCTTTCACACAGCGGGTATATGTATTTAGGGGAAGCAGATTTATACCTCTGTGAGGCAGCCCAGTTTAGTGTGGACACGTTGCAGCCATTTTAGCTCAAAATATTTGCAACACTGGAAGCGTCTTCCTCTGAGCCTGCTTTCACGTAGGAACGTTCACGATTCAATTTGAAGGTGCGTTGGGATTCGTGCTGTTTTTTGAGTTTCTAGAGAGAGTTTTTAGTAGATCGTTCCGATACCTCGGATACCCCTGATAACGATACTATCATAAGGGTGTAAGGCGCAAAGGCGGAGGCAGAGTCATCGGTGTCGTTATCGGAGCTCATCGGAACGATCTACTGGGAAAATCCCTTATGCCTAATGCTGCTATATCGGATGTCGCAGAAGAGCAACACCGAAAGCTGTAGGCAATTGTTCCAACACCGGAAGCGAAGTGGTAGAATCGCGAAGGAGTGAATAGCGCAACACCATCTCGAGCACGTGAGCGAAAGCTCGCGCTGCAGAATCCCGGATTCTGCGTGATGCATCGTAAGCAGCGATCAGGCTAAAGCAGTTGTACCACCGTCTAAATTTCATTTGCAGCCAGAGACTCGCCGTCTGCTGAGGCAGACCCTTTCTTCGCCCGATGTGCTGAACATGGTATACCAACCCAATTTTTAATGCTTAGCCGGCGTTACGCCTTGCGGTTTCCGCCGAGGTCAGAAAATAACAACGCTGTAAGAGGTGAATAAAAGCCGTAACATGTGCGGCAAAGGCGACCGGTCCAAGATGGATTGAATGCGCTATTTGACCTGATATTTGGAATTAATGTTCGAGGCCCGGCCTTGTCATTGTATTCGATGCGATGATTCTATAAGTCAGACTGGGCCCCTGACACTTACCTTCCTGCTCCACGGAACACATCTTGATCAAACGACGTTTTGTGGGCGTTTTAAGCGTATAGTTACTGAAAAACTAAAGTGAACATTTTTTTCTTTGCTCATCGCAGAACGGTTCGCCGTTTGTGCTTCAGGCGATCGCGTGCTGCCCAAGATGGTTGCTCTGTTTCGACCTGTGTCTATGCGGTACCAATTGTCCCCGCTGCGATAAAATAGTTCACACAAAATAATAAAAAAGATGTACTTACTCAACGAGGAACGTTGCCCACGCGGCGTTTATGTCCGTTCTTCGTAAAAGTGAACAGCATATTCAATCGACGAGAACGGAGCATCAGCTTGCGACGAGCAACTGCGGATGACACGGGCTAACCATAGCCAGCTTGCACGAAAACGCATTTTTCAGACACCATAACGTTCCTGCAACACGGCGACGAGGGACTGGAAACCAACTGATCACCAAAATAATATCGGCTATTCATGCGAAAAATTAATTAAAAAAAAAGGTGGGTAATGAGGTGAGGGAGGACGCTTCTTTTAGCCCTGCTTTAGCAGAGGAGGCAAGCTCGACGAATTCTTCGTTTTTGTTATCTCAGCGTGGGCAAACAATGAAAAAAAAGTAGAAATGACGTCCTTGTCTAATTTTGTGCGCTGATAAAGCTAAAAAAGCGGGGCCCCCCTCTTCCCGGAAAATGCCAAGAAAGTCTACTCATATTTGGCCGTATTATCAGATGCTCGATATTGTTCTTGCTAGTTCTGTTTTGGGTTGTTCTTTCCCTATCGAGGAAGGCACCACAAACTCTCTAATGCTATGAAGGACACAAACACACACGTGTATAGATTCTGTGCCTGCAGCGTCAATAGTTTAGCGCGCGACAAGACAGCGTTTCGAGTTGGTGGTAATAACGTAATCTGGCAGAAGCTCGCATGGCGCTGCTGATTTTAGCCCTTCCATTGTTGCCTCATGGGCCACGGCGGATGATCAACCGGATGGTATGCTCTCTTGAACTTGTCCAGAACCTTTTCAGGTAAAAGGTCACGAAAAACAATATTTACAGTTTTTTTTATCGTGTAAATAATCTAGGTGTACTGTTTAATGCCTGTTCTACGCTCCAAAGGTAGTACTCTCCCTTAGGCTGGGTAAGAGATACTGCAGAAGGTATTCCGGAATACAAAATACAGATGCTTATAGAAATACATTTATTACCGAAGGGCGCTGCCATGCGTGATTGGTGTACCGTGGCGAATGCAAATGGTACCGGCGTTATGTTCTCTTTTTTGTGCCATTTTATGCATTTCGCCTTCTCCTCGAACTGTTTATTTGGGATTATTAATGTAAACTCAGAAAACATGTCACCCCCGGGGATAAACCACAGCACAGTTACCGAACGGTAAAGACTGCGTGCCATGCCGGACGAAAGGCATGGTGCAAAATGAGCCCTGTTTTCTTATGTAGGCGTATCTCAAACCGTCGTCTTATATGCTTCTGAGCCACCCATGGCGTGTGGAGACGGCCAGATTGAACAGAGTCTTACGTTTTCTCCACTGGCTCCCACAGCATTCTCTCCGTTAAATTCAATAGCGGAGGGCTTTGTGACAGGCTTTTGCTCCGCTATTCTTGCAAGTAACTCTTTTTAAACCTTTGCCTACGCTTTTTTTTTTTTTTTTTTTTTGAGTGAACGTAAGGTGCAAAAAATTTTTATTGTAAACAGGCAATTCGGGGTATTAAAATAAGACAAACATATTTTTCTCGGACATCTAGAAGTCATATTTTGCTCTAAATCGTACTTGTCTGAGTCCCAATTGACGTGCAGACGCCAAAGCGATGGGACGCTTTCAGGATTTACATCATGCTTTCATCATTCCTGTCACTGCCTGTGATACTATCAACTGATTCCTTCAGAATTGGAAAGGTTAGCGATTTTGTCGTAACATATGCTTCCGAGCATTAATCCGATTCAAAAAGTACGTTTTTGTATCTTTGTCGGCTAAAGTATACCTCCACACCAAAGTTATACACGAAGTGAATCGCCTCACAAGCGACTGCTTTTGTTTTTCTGGCTAAATTGGAGTGTTCTCTCTGTCAGCCAGCAAATCAAACGAGCAAATACCCCAAGGTAAATTGAGAATAGGGTGGTGTTGCCATTCGCCAGAGAGCTCTAAACAAGTACGGTAAAACCGAAACGCAAGTCACACTGTGGTTGGTCCTTGCGGTCCGTGAAGCGGCAGGGCGGGACTGAAACTCGTTATTAATAGGCGAGGCTTAAGCCACAATTTTATGTTGGCGATGGTAATAGAATAAGGGACAGGTGGGTTATATTGAAATTTGAAGCACTTTGCACCAAACAAATGATTTTATATTTTAAATTTGTCAAAAACGGCAACAAATGTAACAAGATACCTAGGTTCGGCAAAGTATCGCGACAAGGCGATACATAGTAAATGTATTTCATTACTGAGATACAAATACATTTTTCAAATGTATTTCTGCTACAGAGAAGGTTTATTACCAAAAGTGTTAACTAAAATACTATTGCGATATATTTATCAGTGGTACTGACCTGAACGCAGAAAAGCAGAGGTTACAACCAGATAAAGTTTAAACCATGATCTTATACCTTTAGTTTAATAAAGTTATAATTGATTTCTGAAAATTTCACAAGAAAATGGCGCCCATTTTGCCCGTTTTTGGTTTCATGCGATATATATGGAGTTCCATGGTCTGAAACCTGTTGGTCACTATTTCGCATTGAAATGTCGTTCAGAAAGTCACATCCGGTTGAAATCTGTGCAGAAGAATGAGCGTTCGGCGATGCTAGTTTATTTTTGCGGTAAAAAACCCTGTAATTTTTTTGTGACACCCTAGCATAATAACCGAGAGAAACAGCTGGGACAAAGACGAGACGGTTCTTTGTCCCCTGGCCAGTCAAGCGACCAGTACAGAGATATATAGCCGAAGGTTTCCGCAACCAGCAAACTCCAACCGACTAAACAGTAGAATGACGCGCACGCGAAATTCACCGAGATGGATGGAATCCTAAAAGAGCTAGAGGAGAAGCGTGTAGTCAGATGAGACCGGCTAGGAGACCATTGTTAATTCTCTTGGGAGGCATACGCAGCTCCAACAAAGCATAAAAATTTCTGACCCGGAGTGACCGTTCTTGGCGCTCTGAATCCTAGTCATTTTTGGCGTCGCGGAAAGGTCGGAAGGTCGTGAAAACGAAGAAAAACTGAGGAGTAAAGTAATATCCGAGCATATTTAAGCGATGACAATCGGTGTGCTCATACCGCTGGTGCCCAGAATACACAGGCTGGGAAGGAAAACCGGCACTAAAAGACCAGTTACTGGCGTACTTGTGCAAGTTCCCTATCGTGGAGCAGTACTAAGTCCTCAAAAAAGGCGAAAAAGTTAAAAGGGTTTAACGCGTTCAGTTCAGAATAAATATTCACAGAGGCATGCAATACAAGAAGAAAAAGTTTAGCAGGAAAGGTGCACTTCACGATAAGGCCGCCGTGCAAGAGGGTCAGCCTTCCTGGTTTTACGATAAGCTCCGAGTTGAATGACGTGACTCGTACAGTGTTGGGTAAAGTACATCTGGGTGCAAGGGCTTCCGAGCAAAGCACAAAGTAACTGAGACGCAACATACTTCAAGTAAAAGTATTGAGCACACTGGATGCAAAACGGTACTTGAAGTAAAGTACTCTAATCTACAAAGTACTTTCAAAGTAAAGTACAAGATATATTTAACACACCCTCTCATGTGAGTGCCCTTTCATTTCCCTATACAGTGATTTTTCACTGGACATGCACTCGCCCAGGGCAAATCAGGGGTGCGTGGACCTATTTTCAAAAACAGCTGAGAATGTTTGAGGCGTCAAGTGAGCCACTGGAAGTTGAATTTTAGGTCGGAGTCTGAGATCTGTAGTCCTCTTCCTGAGTTCGGCGCCCTCTTCCACTTCGGTTGTTTGCGCCTAAAGGGTTATATGCAGGCCCAGGAGGAGAGCACTGACGTCCCGGCCCCAGTAGCTTCCGCTAGGAATCTCTCATTGAGGAGTGTCCTCTGCTTGTGAAAGAGAGCGAGGTGATAATGAATCTGTAACGTGACGCCTGAGATTGGGGTGCGAAAAAATTATGAAACTTTCAAATAGCGAGGAACACTAAAGAGAATGTTCTGTAAATATTGTGACGTTCTCCTGTTTGTTCTGCTTTGCCTTAGGTTTGTGCAGACATTTTTTTTTTTGCATCGCAGTCTTAGGCGCTACGTTATGATTATTTTGCTCTCCTATTATTTTAAACTTCCTGGCTTGCGCTGACCAACCGAGAAGTAGCGATGAGTTCGAAAAGCTACTGGAAGGCTGCCCCAGGAACAAAGGAGCGATAAGTCGTCGTTCGCTCACGCTTCCATTGGTGAGAATATCCGTCTCAGTCTTCGGAGTTGACAAAACATCATTTTGTGATACAGACTTAACAAAAAGCCGAATTCGTGGAATGTACTTTTAAAGGCGAATTGTAACTTTCGTGGGAAAGTGCCAGAAAAAATACTACTCGAGTAAAGTACATAGTACATACTCGAGTGAATGTACTTCAAGTAAAGTACAAGTTTCGCTTCAAACCTACTTGAAGTAGTACTTTAAGTACAATGTGACGAAGTACCCAACACTACCTCGTATATCTGGGACGAGGCTGCAAATGAACCCGTACTGCTTTCCTCTGCGTCACCAGCTCATTCTAAGGATTGGCGGGCAGTTCCACAAGCTGTGAACAAACAATTACGGTTTGTAAATTTCAATGCTCGAAGCATTTGTAACAAAATAAATAAGCTCGAGCTCATTTTATTGAACAACGATCCTCACGTGACGATAATCACAGAAACCTGGCTTACCGTTGAAATTAATGATAATAAAGTGATCCCGTCATCGCACAAAATATTTAGAAGAGATCATTCATCGCGGGGGGGGGGGGGCATGTTAATCGTGCTCAAATCATCAATTGACGCTGTTTTACTAGATCAGATAGATGATCACGAAAGTTTGTTTCTTAGAGTGAATGTGTGCGGTTCCAGTGTCGTTTTGTGTGCTGTGTATAGGTCCCCAAGTTCACCCGCTGACGTTTTACTAAGGTTCTATGATCATTTACTACGATTTCAAAATAACAATGTTATGCTCTCTGGCGACTTTAATTTCCCAGATATTAATTGGACGAGTTTCTCAAATGCACCCACTGAAAATGCTACAATAATTAGTGACATAATGTTTGCATGTGATTGATCACAGATTGTAACAGAGGTTTACACGTGTCCAGGGATTAAGTAGTTCGCTTCTAGACCTAATTTTTGTAACCAGTGCCTTTTCTGACTGCCGTGTTAGTGTTGAAAACGGTGTGTCGGATCACAAGTTACTATACTTTTGCTGCGCTTTGGTAGCGCTTCCAGCCAATAAAGACTCACAATGACGACTGTCAAAGATTTCCAGTCGTGCTGATAATGACAGTGTTCTTGAATATTTAGATTCGCCGTTTGCTGACTTCCAAATAAATGATACCGATGTATCGGTTCTTTGGCAAAGACTTAAGCTTATGTGCGCCTTTTGCTTAGACAACTTCATTCCTAATAAACAAAGGTCACCAAAACGAACCAATCCGTGGATTGATAGAAACATCATTCATCTCAAACGTAGACTAAAAAGAATGAGAAAAAGAAAATGTAGTCCCGAAAGGGTACGTGAGTTACAGACTCAGTTAACCAGCAGAGTTGCTACAGGCTAGGAGAATGCTACTTTTTACATGATTTGTTGCTATTTCTCAAGGATGTCCCTGAAAAAAGTTTGGAGATACCTGGCCAACAAGACTAATCCTGTTGAAAAAATTGTGATAAATGGCAGTCTCGTGTCAGATGAAAAAGAAATTGCTCAGTATTTTAACTTTATTTTCAGTCATTTTCGGAGAAAGACGAGTCAGCGAATGTCGCGGTTCTTCGTCTCCCGCGAATGCTGATTTTATTTCCTATCTAGGTGTTTTGGTCAATGCTGTTAACTCTATAAACGAAATTTGGCGCAGCCCTGATAAAATTCCAAATGTTGTTCTTCGACGGTACGCAGAGTCACTGGCACGTTTTTGACAATAATATTTCAAGCCATTTATCACCAGTGTGCTTCTGATTGACTGTAGCTCTTAGCACGTGTCGTCCTTGTATTCAGAAAGGAGACTCACTATCGCTAACAAACTGTCGTCCCATTTCTCTCACATGTACATGTTGCTCCAAACTCATGGAGCCATATTATTTCAAGCTTTATTCCTTCCTTTTCGGAGGAACAACATTTTGTTTTCCTTCCAACATGGTTTGAGAAATGGAGTTTTCACCACAACTCAGCCTTTTAAGCACGGTCCACGACTTCGCCACTAGTTTCGATATATCTCGTCAGGTAGACGTAATATTGCTTAGATTTCTGTAAAGCCTTTGACAGGATCCCTCGGAAAATTAGTATTTAAATTAGAAAATGTTGGTCTTCCGATTCCTGTTGTGGAATGGATTAAATCATACCTATAAGGGCGTAAACAGTTCGTAGATATTGGTGCTGAATTTCCAAATGGACTGGCGTGTATCTTCGGGTGTTCCCAGGGTAGCGTTCTGAGGCCCTTGTTATTCCTAATATACATTGATGATATTGTTTCAGTCTTCGGTGAAAGTGTAAGCATTAGACTCTTTGCGGATGATTGTGTTCTGTTCAAATATTTAACAAGCTCACCCGAGCCAGTATGCACTAAACTCTTCACTTTCAAATATTGCAGATTGGTGGGCCGAATGGCAAATAAAATTAAATCCAGAAAAAAACTGTTTTATATTGACGGGTTACCAACGAAAAATTTCCACTTGATTGTATTTATGATGTCTATAGCTCCCCTAGCTGTGCGCGAAGATTCAGAGTATAAGTATCTTGGACTGACGATTTCTAAGACTCTCTCATGGGATACACACATCGATAACACCTGTTCATCCGCATTCCGTAAACTTGTTTTCCTTAGGCGCAAACTAATGAAAACACCATCTAGTGTCAGACTGTTATCTTATAACACTTTTGTGCGATTGAAACTTGAATACGCCAGCCTTGTCTGCGATCCCTTCACAAAAGAAGAACATTTTCGAAGCTGGAAATGGTTCAAAGGCGCGCGGTTAAATTCATCCATGGAAAATTTAAAATATTAGACTCTCCATCACACCTTATGAAAACGAATGGCATAGCTACACTTGAACTGCGTAGGAAGCTCTCCAGGCTAATTGTTTTTAATTTCGTATATGGTACGAAACAATGTACGGCTTGGCACACATAATCACTTTATCCCGTTAATGACACGACCTACGAGGCACCATATTTAATATTCATTAACACCAATCTTTGCACGCACTAATCGTTTCAAATTTTCGTTCTTTCCCCGCACCATCTCGGAATGGAACTTTCTTCATTCTAGCGTTTTTGAGGCTGCCGATTTTTGTGATGCCATTGATAGTTATTTTTTTCTGTTCTAAACACACACACACACAAAAAAACAACAGAGTAGACTAGGACGAGCAGCAGACGTCTCCTCTACGTTTGTTGTTCGTCGCTTTCTTCGCGTGATGCTCAGTCAGATTTCGATCATCAAATCCGAAGTTCCCCATATGGTGCTCATGTTGAGTGTCTCCTGCCCCCGTTTACTAAAACTGGTCACGTGCTTTCTTTTTCTTTCAGGATCCGCAAATGACACACCTATCTCGCAAACATGTGTACTTTTCGCGCCTACATGGCGTTGCCCGAGGACTGGCGTAATCCTTATGCATCTTCAGCCCATGCCTACGAAACTGGTTTCCGTCATCATCCCCAACGTGAACGAGTGCCGCCATGACTCGAAGGCAGACCTCACCGCACCTTCTTGCAACGTTTCAAAGATGACTGTTTCTAGGGCGCAGCTCTTAGGCGCCCGTTTCCGGCTTGAGCGGCGTCACCGTCAGGGTCGGCGTAACCGCGCGTTGCATTATGGGACGTTTCCCATAATTACGTCACGCGTGACGTCATTATGAGAAACGTCCCATTATGCAACGCGCGGTTACTACGCCGACGCCGACAGCGATGCCGTAACCGTGCGCTGCATTATGGGTAAATTTTCCCGCGAAATTTAGCGGAAAGCTTCTCCGCTAAATTTAGCGGAAAAAAAATTCTCGCCGAATTTAGCGGGAAAAATCACCACTAGATTTAGAGAAAAAAATTTCCCCTCTAAATTTGGCGGGAAAAATCACCACTAAATTTAGCGGAAAACTTTCCTCGCTAAATTTAGCGGAAAAATTTCCCCTCTAAATTTAGCAGGAAAAATCACCCACTAGCAGTAAGCAGAAAAAGATTCATTACTAAATTAGAAAAAAAATTCCCCGCTAAATTTAGAAAAAAAAATTCCCGCTAAATTCAGCAAAAAAAAATTTCCCGCTAAATTTAGTGAACAAAATTCTCACCTAAATTAAGGAAAAAAAAGTTCCCCGAAAAATTTGACAAAAAAATTACCCCCTAAATTCAGTTAAAAAATTCCCACCTAAATTTAGTGGAAAAAATCCCCGCTAACTTTAGCGGAAATAATTCCCCTAAATTTGGTGGGAAAAATTCCCCGTTAAATTTGGCGTAAAATTTTCTCCTTCGAAATCTCCGCCAAATTCAGCAGAAAAATTTCCCGCTAAATTTGCCGAAAAAATTTCCCGCTAAATTTAGCGAAAAATTTACGCGCTTTATTTAGCGCAAACGATTCCTCGCTAAATTTAGTGGAAAATTTCCCCGCTAAATGGGGGGAGCAGGAGAGGAGGAGCATACCAACGCCTCCTGATAGACCATTCCAGCTCTTATCTTCCAGTCAAAATATGCTGAGTCACTGGACTGTTACGCATGCGTGGCGTCTCATATTTTGTGGAGACAGCTTACTGCGCACGCTCAGAACGCCTTCCACAGTCCAGAAGACAAAGATGGCAGCGCCCAGAAGGCGGTATTTGGAAAGGTCCTATGCTTCGTTTCAGCTTGGGTCCAGACGCAGCCGATGCTACAAGCGCGAGCTCCGGGCTTCCAGCGTCCCTGCCAAGCACGCGCGCTCGTGCAGTACAGGCACTGTTCAGGGCCACACGCTCGTGCTTGTAGCATCGGCTGCGTCTGGACCAAGCTGAAACAAAGTCATAGAAACTAAGGCCGTACCGCTCGTCTCCTGACGTCGCAAAGGAAGGCCATCGGGGGCGCGCGTCGAAGCGAGGCAACGCGCGTGGATCGACCGTCGTAACGCGCTTTTAGTCACATACGCGTGTCTATTAGCTAAAATGAAAGCTGCACATAGCAACGGGTCCAGAAAACATTTTATTACACGGGCAAAATATTACAACGCTAAATGATCGGTATGAAATGGCACGAGGTATGCATATTAGACGTCTATAAAAAAATGTGATTCATTCAAGTCGAAAACATTGAGTCACGTAACTGATTGTTGTAGGAATGCATATTTTATACAGCGATGCTTCGACAAAATAGCCGAGACACGCAGTGATTGGACACAGCAGAACAGATCACAGTTAAAAAATCAGGTAGGCGTAGTCAAGCGCCGACACGGCTAGACAAGTGTCACTTACGATCATGTAAGCGATGTCTATCGCGTGCAGTCACTGATTTCTTGCATTATAGCCCGGCCACATGGCAAAATTAATGTAATTTCGAATTACATTATGGGTCGACAAATCAACTTGCGACGCTCGTACTCAAGACCGCCGGCTCTCGGCGCTGTATGACTCGTTCGTTGGCAGCAGTTGGCGTCACGACACTTGCGCCATCTCTTGTCTCCCGTCCGAAACGGCGCGTGTTGCTTGAAGAAAAGTGGCGTCGCTGCGTTTTCTGGAGCTAAGCCTTTTTCTTTCTTTACTTTTTCCTCAAATAAACTCGCTCTTGCAAATTTTACAAAAAAGAAAAAGCACCATCTGTGAGCAACGCTGCACAAAATCGTAGCGCGATAGGTTAAGAAACCGAATTTTGCGGTTGATTTAAAGAGCCTGACAGCTCCTTAGATCACCCTGTAGTATAAACGCGGTAAAGGCGATAAAAATAACATTAGTATAAATAAACACACAAACAACGCACTTTTAATAATCCCACACACTTGTTATTCACCTTCCAGTAAAAACTAGAATATTACCACGCATATTTACAAATCTCGACGCAACAGCACACGAATAATGACTGAAGAACAAAATTACTATTCTATTACAAGATTTTAAAAAAAATTCGGCTGCAGCACTTTATTTGGATGCTATATGACCAAGAAAGCCCGTAATTCAGTTGTTTCTCACCTGTCGGATCGTATCCACACGTCCCGAAAAAAATCCGCCACAAAAACATTTGAACACGAACTCCAAAAAGTATCTCTGTCGAGAGAGAGGTCTATCTATCAATCGACCAGTGTCACCGTTGACAAGTTGCCACACATGCCACTCAAACCGAAGCAGGACTTGTTCCGCAAATCCACGTAAAGGTCGTAGTGTCAAGCGAACACAGAAAAACTACCCGAGACTGCGGTGACGATAGAAAAACGACGGGAAGAAGGAAAAAAAGTATCAAAAGAACTCGCTCGTGTGCGCTCCCTGCGGTGATGACTGGATATTTTCCGGATCCCTTCCCTTCTGAAATGTCGCAGCGTTCCTTTTCAGACAGTCAGCATATATATATATATATATATATATATATATATATATATATATATATATATATATATATATATATATACATACATACCCATATATATTGCCACGCCCGTCGTCAAGCGAGCGCGTGCGTGGACGAATGGTGCCGCGCACCAATCGGCCACGCACCATTCGACCGCGAATGGTGCCGTGGCCGAATAGTGACTGGTGCCGCGCTTGACGCGGAAGGTCAAGTTCGATTCCAGCCAGTGGAATGTTCTTTTATTTATTCTTTCAACTTGGCGTTCCCATGAGTTCGAGAACATTCCTCGTCTGATCGCCCGCGTCGATCCTCAGGCTACATAGGAGAAGAAGCTGCGACACCTGATGAGGTGTGAAAAAGCCGAGATATTTTGCCGGTCTATTGCAATCCGTGACAACTGTCGACGGGTTCGTCACGGAGGCGACGAATATGGAACCTGCCCTACTAGCACGCGCCAGACACTACGAGCGACACCCCTGGCGTAACTACTCTGGCGACATCCGGATCCGACCTTGGTATCGACCTCCCCGGCATCCGTGACATCATCCGTGGAAGTCATCCGGGAAGAAATCCGCAAGATGCTCCCCGCTGCCGATCGCCCGTCCTCACTCTCGCTCGCCGAGGTCGTCCGAAGGAGGTTCACCGAGCCTCAGGCTGAAGTTCCGGTCAACACGACGACGCCAGAGGAACCGACTGAGCTACGCCGCACGGCCCGACGTCCACCGCAAGCCAACCGCCAGGCACTGCGCCACTCGACGTGATCCTCCAGCGCCGCAGTATTCCCGACGCCAGAAGATCGGTGCACGTCCGCCCAGCACGCTGCGCCGCAAAGACCGACGATGTGGAGGACGGCCGGTCGACGCCCGTTGTGCTATCACTGCGGTGAAGCCGCCACATTGCCGTCGGTCGCCTACCGACAACTGGGGCTGCGCGGGTTACACCCAGAAGCGACCCACACCCAAGGTACGAACGCCCCCGCGACATCGAGGAGTACCTCCGAAGTTCGCCATCCTCAGCGCTGCCTCTCCGCCGTGAATCCCGCTCACCGTCGCCCAGACGTTCAGCGTCTCCAGCGCCACGACCCACCGAGAGCCTGTCTCCCCTGCGTCGCCGGAAAAAATAAGTGCGGCAACGCCAGGAGGTGGCGTTGCCGAAGACGACCGAAGTAAAGAGCCTCCAAGAACGACGGAGCGCTCCTGCTCTCCGACGCTGCGCATCACAACGACGCCCGTGCATCGGTGTCCAACAACCTAAACGTTATTATCGACGGCCACGACGCATCGAGCACTCGTGGACACCGGAGCAGAGCTACTCAGTCTTGGTGGGAGCTCTCTCGCCGCCTGCGAAAAGTGACAACGCCGTGGAAAGGCCCCCAAATATGAACCGCCGGTGGGCACCTCATCCACCAGTCGGAGATGCACTGCTCGCGTCGAGATCCGGTGAGGACGTTCCCTGTCAAGTTCGTCGTTCTACAAGACTGTTCGAGGGCCGTTATTCTCGGAATGGACTTTCTGTGCGAGTATGGCGCCGTCATCGATGTCGGAGCAAAGCGGTTGACGCTACGAAAACCATGTCTCG
>JAZHYW010045810.1:0-72775 GCA_037355805.1 Ixodes ricinus
TTTTTTTCTTTATTCAGCGCGTATTTACAGGCATATATTAAAAAGCAAACCGCCCGGCACTTTCGGGCAGTTGCACACTTAAAATTCTTTCATTTTCACAAGGCTTTCCAAAATATTTGCCCATTCAGGCAAGGACTGGTTGTACTCATACACACTCTTAATTTGAGCAATCAACTCAATGAAAAACAGGTGCGCGGATTTTGGGGGCTGTTCAGCATGTCTGACGGACATACGGGACTTCCACAGACTGAAAAGTGCAATAACCATAATCATGTCGTACGGAACACAACCCTGCGACTCGACAGGAAGGAAGCGTATTGAATACGACGTTATACACAAATCCTTTTTAAAGTTCGTTTCAACACATCCCAAAGGAAAATGGCATCCCAGCAGTACAGAAAAGAGTGTTCAATCGTTTCAGGTTCTTTACAAAGAGGGCAGTTTACACCACCGGGAACTATGATACCTCTTTCTCCAAGCCAGAGTTTCACTGGCAGAGTACCAGTGTGCAAGCGAAAAAAGAAAGACTTTGCTGCTGGAGGTATTGCCATTTTCCTCACCCGGGTCAAGACATCCTGGCCTGGCCCATTGCCATACATCACACGATACACTGGTACTGGAAAGACGTTATCAATCAAATCACGATACAGTTTTCTTCGACTAACCGAAGCCAGATAATCAAGAGAGAACCTGGCACTCACAAATCTAAAAGCTTCAACAACCTCTTTTACAAACCCAACCATTCTTGCAGGGGGACCGATGGACGAGCTCACAAGAAAGGTTGGAATATGGCTCGTGAGCCTTGTCTGAAACATTACCTGCAATAGCGGATGTTTTGGATCTCGTAGATACAAAAAGCGTGAAACCACTTGTCGGATGAACAAGTGTAGCAACCCGAGTCCCCCTTGGAAGGCCTTAAAAACAGATTGTCCCGTCGCATGGGTTCACTTGCACATTTCCATATGAACAGAGCAAAAACTCTATGCATCTTTTGGATGCTACTTCGAGCGCAGTGCAGCACCTGTAGCACATACCACACCCTAGCAGTCAGAAATATATTGCAGACCGTAGCTCTGGTGAAAATAGACATATCGCGACCTCCCCATTTGCTCGTTCGTTCTTTTAAATCATCCGTGACGTCCTCCCAATATTTCGTGCTCTTCTTTAGGTGCTCTAGTGGTGCCCCAAGGTACTTCTTTGGTGCGCAGCTCCACTGAATACCTTCAAAACAATCCGGCGTTGTTGCCCACTCGCCTTGCCAGACGCCAAGACACTTGTGCATATTAATCTTTGCACCTGTCGCATCACAAAAAAATCTACACAATTCTAGCACCTTACTAACACTGTTTTTGTCCCTACAAAAAACGGCAATATCGTCAGCATACGCTAAAACTTTCACTTCCATGCTGTCCATTTTAAACCCCCTTACATGTTCGCTTTTATGACACTTAAACAAAAAGGCTCAAGGTAGAGACTAAATAACAAGGGTGACAGAGGGCATCCCTGTCGCACGGAGGAACATACATTTATCTTTTCAGACAACGAATTATTTATAACGAGCCGCGTGGTACAACCCGCGTATGCCATTTTAACCCCTTCGCAGATAATTTTCCCAACATTAGCTTTAGCCAAAATCTCCCACAGTACTCCATGGCTTACTCTGTCAAACGCCTTTTCCAGGTCAATTTGTACCATTGCCACCTGACTACCTCCATCATTTGCGCTTTCAAGAATGGTTCGTGCTACATGAATGTTGGCCTGAATTGCCCTGCCTTTGATTCCACATGTCTGGTGGTCCCCTACCAAATCGCACACTACATGCTGGATTCGTCGTGATAAAATTCTTGCAAATATCTTATAATCAACGTTACTTAATGCTATGGGTCGGTACCCCGTCACCTTCTGCCTTTGAAGAACGTCATTAGATTTAGGTATCAATACTGTATGCGATTGTAAGAAGGATGGTGGTAGTGCCTTGAGCTCGTAAGCTTCACGTATAACTTCGTAATAAAAAGGGCAAATTTGGGCGCGGAAGTGCTGATAAAACTCTGCGCAGAGACCGTCAGGACCAGGCGTTTTGTGGGTGGCGAGGCCTTCGATGGCTCTTTCTATCTCCGTCAACGTGATGGGTTCTTCCATCCACTCTTTCACACCTTGCGATAGCTCTGGTGTTATCTGGAGTAGTTCTTTGATGGCTGTCATGTCCTTAGGCATATCTTTGCCTCCAAACAGCTGGCTATAGTACGTCACAAACGCCCTTTCAATGCCATCTCTGTCATTTATGACAGCGCCGTTTTGTTCCACGGCAGTAATCTCTTTTGCAAGCGCAAACTTTCGTTCATCAGCCAGCGCACGTTTCGTGGGCTGTTCCCCAAGGAGAAACTTCTCGGCCCTTGCCCGCACTACCGCTCCACGATACTTTTTATCTTGAAAAGCTTGAAGTTTGGCTTTCACTTGTTTTATCTCAGTAGCCGTCCCCCCTGGCTTATCACTCTCGACCTTGAGGAGTTCTAGCCAGCGCTGCTGAATCATTTTTTCTTCCTTTGCTGCATTGTAGTTCAAAATAGACGACCGTTCTATGGCTAATTCTTTAACTTCCTGTTTAAAAAACTCCCATTTCTCCATATAACTTATACTACAATCCTCAGTCACTTTCTTTAGAATGTTTTTAACACCATCTGTAAACACTTCGTCTTTTAGCAGCGTTACATTAAATTTCCATAGTTTCCAGTTAAACTTTCGTGTCGTCTTTCCTCTTTCCCCGACAATCACAGTTACGAGGCAGTGATCGCTGAAAAAGATCGGTTTGACAGAGTATCCCATGGTGCATGTGCTAACTTCTGTAGAAACATAAATCCTGTCTAACCGAGCGTGTGATGATAGCTGAAAGTGAGTAAATCGCAAATCGCTTCGCAAACCTTGCATTTCCGCGACGTCCTCCAGCTCACATTCATCTAACATGGATTTCAAAAATTGAGCGCTTCTGTCGTTTCGTGAAATTGCTGAAGACCTATCTTCTGGATTACACACGCAGTTAAAGTCTCCTAGTAACACAATATACCTATCACACTTTAAGTAATCTTCTAATTGGCGAAAGAAAGCTTCCCTCTCGTTAATTGCGTTAGGAGCATAAATGCACAGCACACGCCACAGTTGATTTTGAACCCTGAAATCACAAAGAACAAGTCTTCCTTCGCCATCTGTCGTGGTTTTTAAATCGGTCAGGCCTATTGTTTTCGCGAGAAACAAAAAACACCCTGCCGACACTCCATTGGCTTGACTGACACATATTTCATACCTGCTCAAAAAGGGTTTTAAGGCATATTGAATCTGTTCACTACCGTAAATTTTAGTTTCCTGAAGGGCTAGAATGTCTATAGTTTCGTCACTGAGTAGTCGTTGGAGTTGATACTGTTTTTTTCGGGGGGAATTTAACCCCCTGACATTTAAGGTGGCACATCGAATAGGCGCGATAGGTTCGAGCGTGATGTTGTATTAAAGGGAGAATGTTCTCAAACTCACCCAAGATCACCTTTTAACGCCGCCTATCACCCCGAAAAGCTCGGTGGATGCCACACACTACGAGTCTTTACGTTTGCGGTCGTCCCGAAGGTCTCGAGGCTTGGTCACGATTCACGACACGGCTTTTCTTGGGTCCCTGCACTTGCCACGGTGGTTCGCCACCAACCGTGTCATCGGGTGAGGCCTTGTGTAGTGTCTGGTCCCGTTGTCGCTTCCCGGTCTGGTTGACGTCGATGTTCATGGGTTCTGCCACTTCAGTCTCACTGTCTAGGGTATCCTTATCTTTCACAGTGTTCATCCCGAATTTCTCACCCGCGTGCAGTGGTTTAGGGGACGAATGAACCTCTTGTTCCTTGTTACCGGTCGCTTGTTTTGCTTGCTCTGGCTGACTGGGCTGAGAACTCTCCCCAAGGCTGTCCTGGCTCCCAATGGAGGCGTCACCGCCGCCGTCATTGGCGCTTGGGAGTGGAGGCCCGGCACCTCCCGTCGCAGCCTCTGCCTCTACTTCGTCCATCAGAAATTCGGTCGACTCTTCGTCTTTCCGCTGTTGAGCGATTGACGCGTAAGTACGGACGCAATCGCTGGCTTCGTGGCCGAACTGGTGGCACTCCTTGCATCGGGGAACGCGGCAGTCCCTTCTGATGTGTCCTTTGCGTCGACACCTAAGGCATAGGGGGCCCTACCAGGTATGAGGACGAGGACCTTGCAGCCGTCGACACGAATCTCATGCGGGAAGCCGTCCACAGTGACTCCTTCTTTGAGCGTCATTCGCACACTCCGCGTATTCGTTTCGACGTTCTCAAACCCCTTTTCGCGGAAGTGGTCTCTGCTGATGTCGGACACTTTAGCAAAGCGCTCGAGTTCTTTACGTACTTGGCAGTTGGGGACGTCGTAGGGAACCCAATGCAGTTTAGCCTTGACTTCCGTGGTGGCAGGATCAAGCACGAGGCAACGCCCCCTTTGATTTGCAGTTCTTTCGCTTCCACCAAACGCTGCTTTGCGGCTAGTGAGTGCAGACGTAGCATCCAAACGTGATTCATTTGGTGGGCGCCTGCCGACGCCAATTCTCGAAGGACATCCAGTCGCTCCAGCTCCTGTTTGAAGTCTTGAATTCGGTACGGGCGGTTGCGTACGTCGCAGTGCAGAAAAACTGCATTAGTCACGATGTATCCGGTAGGCAGGGGAGGCAAAATAATCTTGTAATCAGTTGGATCTTGAGAAACAGATATACCGCGGCCCGTATCGGCCGTTGCTGCCGCTCCAACGGAGCTCGTCATCCTGCGTCCGTCTCGGGCGAGCGCTGGAAGCAGAAACGCACGCGTTTCTGCCATAGAGTAATATACACAAGGTAAAGAGCGGACACTGCCATAGGCCCCAGCGGCCCAGATAGACGAGTGACAGGTAGCGCTCCTAGCGGGCGGCATTAAGCATAATCTGATTCCGGTTCCGGTCAAGTTAGTTTCGGTTTCGGTTTGGGCGTTTTTGCTCCGGTTCTCCGGTACCCTTCCCTCTCTCTTTCCTTCCCACCCCGCTCCTCGCTCGGCTCTCGGGAGCTCCTCAACTCCCGAAGCCGCTGGTTTTTTTTTTTTTTTCTAATATTGACGCACTTTTATTTTAAATTTTACGATAGAATCCGTGCAAAATGTGTCACACAATATTTCAACTTACTTTACAAAACAGAGGTGTATTTCTTGTTCTTTTCCTATTGTAAAACATCGAAGTTACACAATCGCCACAGACTCCTAGCTGGTGGAGCATTTTGGGGTCAACAACAGTAAGTGGTTCGAAAACATTTTATTGGACCACATACATGTATACATGATTTACTTCAAAAGCTCTGTATGTTTTATACGAAACTGATACTCACAAAAATAAATTATTATGAAGGAGTTCGGCATATCATACACTTCGTAATAGATTCTTAGCAGAACCAAGTTAACAAAAACTTTCCACAGAGAACATGCTGAATGATCCATTCACTTTCACGCCGACTCGGGCACGGGAAGTAAGTACAGAAATATATAACACATCGCTATCATTACCAGTCATAAGAGTATTACAAGAGTGCGAAGCACACACCGGATAGTACAAATTCCCAATATCCGGCTAATATAAAAATCGCCAATTTGCATAGCCTCAAACTCACTGCGGGCGAGCTATTACCAAACAATGAGAGCTCTATTCGAAATCTGACAAGATTCAACGTCCCTAAACATTCCCCGAAATTGTTCAGGAAAGAAGAATGGCTTCAGAAAAAGCGGCTAAAAAACTATGGACAGTGGATACAAAAGTGGATACATTTTCTTTCGAATATTTTTACCCGCTATACACTATTTTCTATAGAAATTCTGTAGAAAGTGAATAAATATTTTTGTTCGGGAGCCGTGATACACATTTGCTGGAAAAAGGGGAAACAAATGTTTGGAGTGCAAGCAGCACCGCCCAATTAATAAGCGCTTTCTATTTTTGGTTTGGCAACCGCCTCCGTTAATACACTATTAACAGTTAAACCTGTCTAGTTGCTTACCAGCCACTGAAGAGTGCAACCGAACTTTCTCCAAATTCCGGTTAAGTAATCGAACATGCCAATTCAAGCGCCTATTCTGCAAAACATTTTTAAAAACCGTTTGTGGCACTCCTCTGAGCAAAGGCCAAAAACCACCCAGACCTCAAAGTGTGCGATACAAGGCGGCATAGACTCCTCGAACATGTGCCACACTCTCTATTATTGGAAGAAAGTGATTTTCTAGTTGCTGAATGAAATCAAAGGCAGCCTGGGATCGTACTACTAAGTTCCCGAAGAGTTTTCCTGGCACGTGTATGCTTCAAGCACAAGAAAGTACTGGTGAGGCCTAGTCAAGTTACCAGACTCATCGCATAGCAGCTGAGAACAGCCGCAGCTGTGGGTTGTCTGTTCAAGCACAAGCTTGATCAAATAGCCCCACACGTAATAAGTGGACGAGTCATCAATTACGTTAGACCTGATGTCTGATGCCAGCTCAGAAATATCCTCTAGTGGCGGGAAGTTATCGATTGAGAGACATCCCACATTGTCTGAAATTGAACTTCCATGGTGCGAAGGTATTGGCAGCTCCTTGAAGAGGTCAGCCTTGTCATCTTCTACGTTTCCATTGTTCGACAGTTTGAACAGTTTCTTTATCACTATGTGTTTTATTCCGGTGAACTGATGCAGTTTCGGGTTTGTGTTGCAGCCCAGCATTTGTCGTATATAGCTCCAAAAGGGTTTTCACGTGGGTCTTGCTGCAGGCGTCGTGTAAGTAAGAAATTAAAGTCATGGCTCTTTGAAAGCTCATTTCAGAGCATGAGGACACTTTTTATAGTAACTTGCCACCCTATGATGGCTTGTGGCTGTCTCCTACTTTGGAACTGCCATGCTGAAATCCATCCGAGTTGCTGGTGAAGGAAATCGAGTATTTCAGATTCTCCTTTCAGAATGGCATGACGCAACTTCTGCCCTGTCTTCTTTAATTGTGAGCTATTCAGATAATCAAAAAGTATGTACATCCTATCACAGAAATAGGCTGTAGCCATGGCTGCCTCAGGAAGCTCCTTGGCATAAACAAGAAATATGATTGCAAGAAAGAGTGAGGCACTCAGTACCTGTGCGGCACGATTTACTTCCATGTTACTGAAAGGTTTTTGAAAAATGTCTCTCAGTAAGTTTCGGAGCCAATTGCAAGCTCATCTCACGGGTAGAACGATAAAGTTCAACAATATGGGACGACTCAATGACCTCATTTCCATTGCAAAGTTTCTGTGCTTGGAGATTGCTCTTGGTTGTTTTGGGGAGGTGCGGAACATCAAAGATAAAGTAAACACATTCGTTGTCAACTTCAAAAAATGGCTTATCAACACACACACCGTTGGTTGGCCAAGCTTACGTTTGAAGCCCCCTAATCACAGACCACAGCCTTTACTGTGAAGCCAACAGTCTTTAGCTCCCGAATGAGAGATCTGAGTAGACTGCGTTTAACAGAAGACGTCGTTGGAGTGTGCAAAACAGCAGGCACGTAGCCCGGGGGGGGGGGGCATGGGGCCCGCTCCCCCCCCCCCCAATCTTCCATTTTGCTGGGGCCTCCTCTCCCCCTCCCCTCATACAGCATTTTGTCATAAGCGCCCCCCCCCCCCCCCCGAAACAAAATCCTGGCTACGTGCCTGCCCAACAGTGTATGCAAGGGGCTAAGCCCACCCCACCTCCTGAAAATTCCAGAAAGCACAACAACCAAGGCTCTATCTGCAATGTTAGAGATACGTTCAACACCGTCATCTGTAAATCCATGGACAATGTTGCGTGCAGGGTCGTGAGTTAAGTTCTTTTTTAAAACAATCTCATCGAAAATCAAGATGCCCACACAATCAAGTGCAGCCCGACAGCCCGGCGGAAACAACAGCACGAACTCAAACCGATCGGCTCCACAAATTCCCGCCGAGCATGCGAGCACGCGGGCGGTCATGCGTCACCTTGATTGATGCAAAGTCGACCGAATATGATGCAGCAGAAAGCACAGACGGACGGCACGCACGGCACGGACGGGCAGAGGCCATGCAGAATGATGCAGAGGCGACGGCGTGCAGACAGGCAGGCCATGGCAGGCGCCATTCATCACGTGGTTTTTGTGACGTATTTGATTAGCACTATTCAGTCGTTTTAAGTACTTTAAATAATTCCAAAGCATAACAATTTAAAAAATAAATACTTCTTGGAGCGAGAGCTCTAATTAATATTAACCAAAAACAGAAAAGCGCCACGTAGTGGAGGGCATTAAACGCACTATCTGGGCCGCGAATTGGCTTTAGTGTCCTCTCTTTACGTTTACTATATTACTCTATGTTTCTGCTTCCAGCCTGGCGCAAGTGAAGCCACCGGAAGTTCGATGCTTGTGCCGGTTGGTTGGTTGGAAAATGTCTTTATTATAATTATAAGAAGGTGATTTACGCTCGTCGATCTTGACTTAAATCATCTTCTTTAAGCGAATAAGTTTTTTTTTTAATGAATTGTGTGAGTTTCGCCTTCTTCACGTATGTGAGAAGGGAATCGAGGGTTGCCTTGTGATGCTCAGGCGCTCCAGTAGGCAGGGCCCATTATTCAAGGCTATTCAGTAGCATTTGATGTGGTAACGCCTCTACAGCTTTCCGTCGCGTCTTTTCGAGTGCGGGGGACAGTCCCAGAAGACATTGGTCTCCGAGGCGTTCACCTCGCAGTATTCACAAAGGCTCTCGTTCCTGGGTTGGGTCGAGGGCCCTGCTTCTGAGTAGTGAAGTTCTGTCTCTTGCTGTTTCGTTGCTAGTCTGCTTTTCTTAAAAATGGCTGTGCGTTTGAGAACCCTTGCTGTATGGGTGCGTAATCTTCTAAGGCATACTTTTTCTCAACGGGTGTAGTTATCGACTGGGAGAGGATGCGGGTCTTCTCGGAAGACGTTCCCGAGCCGCTCGCGGCGGGCCTGGCGTTCGACAGCCTTGAGTGCCAGGGGGTCGACTTCTTCTGCTTCCGGTTGGATTGGAGATCCAGTGTCCAATTTTCGTACGTCGTCGCTGTTAGTGCCAAGGCCGGGTAATTGATGAGGAGGGAGGGGGACCCGTGCGGCAGCGTCCGCGGCGTCGTTCCCGGGTATTTTCTTGTGTCCCGGGATCCACCTTGTGGTTATTTATCTTCCTCCGCTTCTGTATATGCGTGCAATTGCTTTAACGGTTTGCACCGTCTTACTTCTGCTCGAGAGGTTCCGATACTCCTAGAAAGCCTTCTTGGCGTCTGTGTAGATGTAGATTTTCTTGCGTGGGCTGAAAGCTGCAGTTTCGATGGCCAGCTGGATGGCCATTAATTCCGGTTGTTTTACACCCGTTCTTGGTGGTAGCGTTCTTGTGACCGTGAATTGGTTTCTGAATCTAGTGTGCTGCGATGACAACTTGAGGCTGTACGTTTGATGCATTGGTGTAATATATATCGGCCTTGGGGTCTTCAAGTAATTTTTTGAGGTCATAGTCGTGTTCCTTAGCTGCTGTTTTTCTTCTTCCTATTTGCTTTTTGCTTAGGTTTTGTGGAAGAGTCTTCGTGTCCACGACTGTCTCATCCTCCCCTGGTGGCGGGGGGATCGTGATAAGTGTGTCCGGGCACTAAATGTCTAATTTCATCACGATGTTCCTGCCAGCTGTAGTTTTCTGCAGCCTAAGTACTTGGCTTATTTTATCTTCTTGAACAATGTCTCTGAGACAGTTCATTCCGGCGATTGTTTCCAGTTCTTCTATCTTGGTGCATTGCGGTAACCCGGTGACGACTCTCACCGCCATACGATTAAGTACCCCTAGGCCCTTCGGTTGCTCACTGTTGAGGCGAGGGTAATCGATTCCGTAGGTGGTTTTTGGCACTAACAGGACTCTGACTAGTTTTTTTTAGTGTATGCTCTTTCGCTCCCCACGACTTGCTCGTAACAAATTTGATTTTCCCCAGTGTAACTTTCCGGTGGTTCTTAATTCCACGATACCATTTGCTTGCTCTGCCATCCTCTTGAAAGGTTACTCCCAGGATTTTGACAAAGTCGGTTCTTTGTAGGGGGTGCCGTTGACACTGAGGTGAATTATGTCCCAGGTTCCGTTCTCTTTTCTTCCTCTCTTATTTGCTACGATAACACAGTCTATCTTGTCTGGGGAAAGCCACATTCTTACCCTTTGTAGGAAAGAAAGGATGGTGTCCAGGCCTTCTTGCGGGATCTCTTTTTGTTCTATGTCTCGCTCGTTCGACCAGATAGTTATGTCGTCTGCATAAATTGAATGTCCCAGACCTTCTACCGTCTCTAGTGCAAAAGCTAAGTCTGTCATCACCATGTTGAAAAGCATTGGTGATAAGACTGCTCCTTGTGGTACTCCGATTACGTTCTCCTCTGTTCCATGCTCTTCCCCGACTACGACATCGTACGTCCGGTCGTCTAAGAACGACTTTATAAATCTTAGACAGTGTCCTTTAATGCCCCGGTTGATGGCGCCTTGGACCACTGCATCGTGAGGTACGGCATCGAATGACTTTTTTTATATCGACTGCAACTATTGTCCTTTGGTACATGTTCGGCGGTCTTGCCAGTATGCTTCTGTGTATTAGGGCGATACTGTGGACGGTTGCAAGACCAGGCCGAAACCCAGTTTGTACCGCAGGAAAAGGCCAGTTCTTCGCCGTCTGCTTGTTTCTTGTATTCTAGCTGCCACGTTATCCTAGCCATGCTTGTCCCGGAAGTCGGGCTTGCGCTAGGCTTCCTAGTGCATTCAGACAATATTTTGCTCCATGGTTTTTAGTTTTTGTTTTTCTCTTTGTCTTTGATTGGGTTTTAATACTCCCGTTTTGGATTAAATCCCGAGAATAAGGCATTTGAACGTGGGACATACGGAAACTTGATAAACCAGAATCTCAAAACTTTCACATCGAATGGCTTCCCCATAGACTTTTCGGGTCCGCATGCACTGTTACCCCGCAACAAGCAGGCTCTCTTGGGATGACAAGAAAAAACCCAGCGCCTTGAGCGCTGTTCGAAGCAGCACTCGGAAGAGTTGAAAAGCCTGTCAAGCGCTCACTTCCGGGACAAGCCGCTTACTTCCGGTGACTTAATACCTGTCTGCTCAATGCGCCATCCAGCCCCTATAGTAGAGATCAGTGCTTCCCACTGATTCCCAGAATTCGTGGCATTAAGCCGCGATGAGGAGCTTCAAGTTTTAGAATAAGTCGACTGAGAGTATTTTGCTCGTGTGTCTGGCAATTGCACAGATTTTGTTCAGCGGGATACTGGCGGTGGCTTCGGAATTGCCTAAAGTGCTGTGGCCAACGTTATTAGATTAGCTCAGTTACGGAACTGCTCTGTCTTCTACCAAAACGTGAGGGGCCTACGTACGAAGGCTGACGAGTTTATGCCGAACCTAGCTACAACTAAGTATGATGTTGTTTGCCTCACGGAAACTTGGCTCTGTGATGGGATACCGGACTCGCACTACTTTACACCTAGCTACAAGGTGTATCGCCGGGACAGAGATTACCAGACCACTGGACAAACGTATGGAGGTGGCGTTTTAATTGCCTGTGAGTCATCTCTTTCGTCGCACCGTCGCCCCGACCTGGAATCATATTCCGAGTGTGTTTGGCTAGAGATAAAGGCAGGCGATGGCTTTAGCTACCTAGTCGGTAACTATTATTTTCCGCCACTTTATGACCAAGTCCTTTTTATAGAACATTTTGATAAGATTAGTGAACAAATAGATTTTGCGAAGTACAGAGTACAGGTTTATGGAGATTTTAATCTTCCTGGAGTAAATTGGTCGCTGAGATCTGTTAATGGCAAGAACCTTATAACGAAAAATAAGGCATCCTGTTTATTTTCGTTCATGGACTACTGTGGCCTCGATCAACTGAACACAATCGAGAATAGCGCTGGAAATGTCCTTGACCTCGTTCTATCCAACATCTCAGTTGAATATGTGATCCCTGTTATAAACTCCTTAGTGCAAATAGATGTGTTTCACCCACCGTTCGTAGTTGTATTCCGCCTTCCACCTAAGAAGCCAGTATCTCGTGGTCACTCAACCTATCGTTACGCCAAGGGTGATTATTTGAGCATGTATAAATACTTCCAAAACTTTGACTGGAGCGCGGTTCTTGCCATGCACTGATACTGAGTTGGCGTCCGAGACTTTTTCTTCCATTGTTAAAGACGCTATTGATATGTTTGTGCCACAGCGCATTTCCAAGCCTTCAGTTTATCCTGATTGGTTTTCTAAGGATTTGAAAACCTATCTGCGTAAAAAAGAACATTTTCATAGACTTTTTAAACGAACTGAATCAGATTTATTTTACGCCCAGTTTAGCATATATCGGGCTCTAACTAAAAAGTTGTACTCTAGAGATAAGCACTTGTACCTTGACCGAGTAGAGCGCAGCTTGAACCGGTGCCCAAAAGATTTTTGGCGGTTCGCAAAACAGCACACACGTGATACCAACCAGGGGATTTGCCTACGCAACCACTCAGATAACGACAGCTATGTTTCCTCCCCTAATGAGGTTGCAAATGTTTTTGCCGATTACTTTAGCAACTGCGTGTTGTACCGGGCAACAAGTTGTCCGGTCCACGGATATCAAGATTGACTGCCATGACTTTTTGTCTTGTATTAGAGTAGACCTGGAAGAAATCGCTGAAGCCATAAAAAATCTAAAACCAAACTTATCTTCAGGGGCCGACTCTATCCCATCCTTTATCATCAAGGGGTGTGGTGAACTGTTCATACCCATCTTAGGGCACATTTTTAACCTTTCTTTTAGTTCTGGAGTTTTTCCATCGTTATGGAAATCTGCGGTTGTTGTACCAATTTTTAAAAGTGGTGATCGATCTATTTCTAGTAACTATCAGCCCATATCTTTATTGTCGGGGTTTTCCAAAGTGTTCGATCGCGTTATACACAAACGAATTTTTTTTTACTTCCACCCGAAATTTGATGCTTGCCAGCATGGTTTTCTGACTGGACGGTCGGTTGAAACTAACCTGTCCTCATTTTTGAACTATTCTGTCCCTGTTGTTACGAACAGAGGGCAAATTGATTGTATTTATTTTGATATGTCAAAAGCATTTGATAAAGTGAACCACGAGTTGTTATTACGTAAATTGTCTTTATATGGTTGTTGCGCACAGGTGTGTAAATGGTTCCAAAGTTACCTATCATGTCGTCTCAACAGCGCTCGCATAGATAACAGTCGCTCAAAAACTTTCTTTTCCAATTCCAGTGTTCCCCAAGGGTCTATTCTTGGTCCCCTTTTGTTTCTCATTTTTGTAAACGATCTATCGTCCAATGTGAAAAATGCTGAGGTGTTGTTTGCAGATGACATTAAGATTTTTATGAATGTTCGTACTCTCGCTGACTGCGATACTTTACAGCATGACGTGTCGCGAATAGTTCAGTGGTGCAGATTGAATGACTTGTCACTGAACCCTCTAAAAACAAAGGTATTAACTTTGTGCAAACGTTATAATGTAATACATAATAGTTATCTATTAGAAGGGATTCCTATCGAACGTGTATCTCCTGTAACAGACCTTGGCGTGTGTATAGATAGTGCATTGACGTTTATTCCACACGTGTCATCTATTGTTGGCAGAGCAACTAAGATGCTGGGACTGATATCTCGCATCACGCAGCAGTTTAAAAACCCAGCCTCTATTATTCGTTTATTTTGCTCCCTAGTAAGATCACGGCTTGAATTCGCATCTGTAGCATGGAACTCAATATCTGGAACGCAGTCAGCGAAAATTGAAACTGTGCAAAAGCGTTTCGTACGTATTGTTTATGACCGCTATTTTCAACGTCGCTTTTATTATGATTATTACTTTCTCGTTGATAAGATTTCTCTGAGCCCATTGTCCGAAAGAAGGGCCGAGCGTGACTTAATTTTTCTACATAAGGTAGTAAATGGGATGATAGATAGTGATATGCTTTTATCCAGAATTAACATTCATGTCCCTTCTCGGTTAACTAGGAACCATACTGCTTTTTACGTCAATACCATGTGTAGATCCTCGCCCCTGTCACGTATACAATCGTTATATAATCGCCTTAATGATACAAATATTGATATATTCAGTGATATATCTGTTTTTCGCAAGAAATTGGAAGCGCTTCCAACACACCTTTGACCTGTGCTTTACTTTGCTTTTATTGTGTTACTTTGTTTCTGTTCGATTTTATCATTGACTTGTGCGCCAAAGTGAAGACCTCCGGGTTGTTTTTGGGCACATAAAAATAAAGATTATTATTATTATTATTATTATTATTATTATTATTATTATTATTATTATTATTATTATTATTATTATTATTATTATTATTATTAATAATAATAAGCCGAGGCGTTCGGATCACTCACCAACCCCGCCACTTGGCCCAGGTCCTGCTTATTTAAGCCCTTCAGGGGCCGCTTGCGCGATGACCTTTTATTCAACCCTGGCGACTTAAATGACAGCGCGACACAGATCAAGTAGCTTGGAAATTTATTATCAAAATGTTCGAGGCCTAAGGACGAAAGCCGACACATTTTTTGAAAGCGTTTTATCTTCTGACTTTTCCATTTATTCAATCACCGAGACGTGGCTATGCCCAGATATTTCTTCCTCTGATTATTTTCCTCCTAATTTCGTGGTGCATCGTCGCGACCGGGAAGGACCTGGTGCAAAGCAAATTGGGGGCGGCGTCCTAATTGCCGTTAACAGCAGCCTCGAGTCTGTTCGACGTTCGGATCTGGAGACGCACCCCGAGTCTCTATGGGTTGAAGTTCGTTGCAACCGCCGGGAACGCGTACTTATTGGTGTTTTCTACTTGGCTCCGCAGATCGCTCCGGGCGAATTTAGCGCCTGTCTTAGTGGTATAGAAAGAGTAGTCAACGAGCAAACCTCCGCTAGGTGCTTGATTTTAGGCGACTTCAATGCGCCTGGGATCAACTGGGATAATTTTCACATCTCGAACACCAACTTTTACATATCACAAAAGTGCAATATGCTCATTAACTTTACTACTTTTCTAGGCCTTACGCAGCACAACGCCACTCACAATCACTTAGGCAACACTCTTGACTTGTGCTTTTCTGACATGGATGAATTAAGCGTTACAAAAAGCGAACTACCTATGGTACCTTTAGACAAACATCATCCAGCGTTGAACGTTACGTACCGTGTCATTTCAGGCCTAAAATGCCCCACAAGTGACGACCGGCCTTCTGAAAAAATGTACAACTTTGCCGCGGGTGATTATGTAGGTCTGTATCGTTACTTCTCGGATGTAAACTGGTGCTCCATTTTGGAAAGCCACTGCGTAAATAATCAAGTCGAAAACTTCACCCGAATTATCCGGGACGGTATGGATACGTACATTCCCCTGAAGAAGAAATGCCAAAAGCATAAATTCCCGCACTGGTTTTCCGCCGAGTTGAGGTCACTGTTAAAGAGAAAATCCTTTGCCCACCGAAAGTGGAAGAAGAGTGGTCTCCCTAAGTGGGAACTCGAATTCAAATGTCGCCGCAGCGAATGCAAAACAATATTAAATCGTGATC
This sequence comes from Ixodes ricinus, assembly GCA_037355805.1. Classification (NCBI taxonomy): domain Eukaryota; kingdom Metazoa; phylum Arthropoda; class Arachnida; order Ixodida; family Ixodidae; genus Ixodes; species Ixodes ricinus. Next base: position 15,608 of record JAZHYW010045810.1, read on the forward strand.
GCCTTAAACACAGAAAAACAGTGGAGTCGGATTTAACCCGCAATCCAAAGAAGTTTTGGCAATACGTCAGCTCACGCTCCTCGAAAGCCGACAGACCGAAGTCCATTGTACTGGACGGCGCGGGCTCGGGGGACGTATCTGAAATGTTTGCTCGGCACTTTAAGTCGGTGTACACAGATTCCGACGATTCCTGCGCTTATGTTCCTCCCGCGGCTGGATCCGACAATGTGCTAAGCACGGTCACCGCCGACGAACAAGTTGTTGAGGAATGTATCAAGAAAATGAAACCAAAACTCTCAACAGGTCATGATGGAATACCATCTGCCTTAATTAAAGCTTATCATGATATATTTATTCCTGTAATTTGCAAGATATTTAATACCTCCTTGAAATCTGCTGTTTTTCCAGAAGCCTGGAAACTTGCAGTAATTGTTCCTGTATATAAGTCCGGTAAAAGTGAAGACATCTCTAATTATAGGCCTATTTCTCTTCTGTCTTCCTTGTCTAAGCTTTTTGAAATGGTCGTCCACAAACACTTATCATTTTCATTTAAAAACCTAATAGCTCCTAGCCAGCATGGCTTCGTTTACGGCAGGTCTACGACCACTAATCTGGTCACTTTTATGTCAACTGCCTCCCACGTTGTTTGCAACAGGGGTCAACTCGATGTAGTGTACTTTGACCTAAGTAAGGCCTTCGATCTTGTCGACCACAAATTGTTGTTGTCGAAGCTTTCTTATTACGGTGTTTGCGGACAGGTTCTCGCATGGTTCAAGAACTACTTGTTAAACAGAGAAGGCTATGTCCGCGTCAATAACTTTACTTCCGCAACCTTCAAGATAATCTCAGGCGTACCTCAAGGGTCCATTCTAGGCCCCCTTCTATTTTCCATATTCGTCAATGACGTCCAACATGTCGTGTCTGATTCTTTTTGTTTGCAGTACGCAGACGACACCAAAATATACCGGGAAATACGAACTGTTGACGACTGCATTAAACTCCAGAACGACGCGAACTCGTTCAACGATTGGTGTAAACGTAACAAGCTTTCCTTAAATCGCACTAAAACTAAAGTTATGACCCTTTCACGAAAATCACAACTTGTATGCTACCCCTATCGTATTCATGGAGATTTACTGTCTCGCGTCTCCCAAATCAGAGATCTCGGCGTCATATTCGATTCTAGCCTGCGTTTCGATCATCATGTGACAAAGGTAGTCTGCACGTCATTGCGCATGTTGGGAGTTTCATGCCGCCTGACCAGAGAATTCTCCAACCCTTCTGCCTTTCTTACGCTCTACTGCGCGTTGTGCCGTTCGCAGCTGGAATATGGGTCCGTTGTGTGGAACGGAATTTGTTCTACGAATTCATCAAGAATAGAGCGTGTACAACAAAAATTTATCTCCATTTTTAAGTACCGTTATCTTGCTGTGAACGAGCATCTTTCGGGCTATGAAGCTGAGTTGAGGCGAGTAAATATACTGAGCCTTTGCCAGCGCCGCGAAAAGGCTGACATTTTGTTTCTGTACAAGGTCTTACACGGACTGATTGACTCCTCGACGCTTTTGTCTGCTTTGAATTTGAGAATTCCACGTGTGAATGCAAGACTCAGATCACCTTTCTATACGACCAATAACCTTAACAAGCAATGCCCCCTCGTTAGGTCGTCAGAACTGTACAACGTGCATACGGAGAAATTAGATATTTTTGACTCCTGCTTTCAGGCGTTTCACCTCTCGCTTCGAACATTGTTCTAGTTCGATGTGAGCTGACCTCACAAATCATAGACTTTATATTCTCTTGCTTGTTCTAAGCTTCCGCATCGTGGCGTCGTCAATCCAGTTTTTGATCAACGTTTGTTCCCAATTTTTTTTGTTGTTGCTTCATCGTCGCAGTGTCTACGATCGGAATTCACTGTTCATCTTCGTAGTCATTCCTATTTGAATGTGTTCAACCTTAGTCTTTTCCTCTTAATTTCTCAATCGATGCCTGCCATCCACTTTGGGCGATGTACGACTGCGCGTTGCGCGAGCTCCTGTGCGTTGCCAATTTGTGCTATGCATTGAAGTCTTCCCTTTCCTGTGTGTATTTAAATGTTTCGCTTCTTGTGTTACGTATCTTGTGTAATATTTTGTGTTTTATTTTGTAGTTGGGGTGCGCCAGCACCAAGACCGTCAGGTCGTTCCTGGGCACCAAATAAATATTGATTGATTGATTGATTGATTATTATTATTATTAATCAACTAGTCCCACTCCTCAGGTTGGCTGAATGTTATAATCGTCACTCGGAAGTACTGGATATATTTGACTCGTGCTATGGGGCTTTCAATCAATTTATTGTAAAGCTGTTCATACTTGAGCAGGAGTGAAAAGTGCTGAATGTGCGACTGTGCGAAATTTATTGTTTTTACCATATGCGTGTGTCGCAGATGTCTCGCTGCTTAGCATTTACTTTACGCGCTTCAACTTCCTTCGAGACACCTGATATTCCCCAGCAGGAATTCTATCTTTGTTACCCTTCTGCATTTGTTGGGTCTTGTATCAAATTGTGTTTTTTGTGTTTTTGTTAATTCGTAGCTACAAGTGTGCCAGCACCAAAACCGCGAGGTTGTTCCTGGACGACTCTAATAAACATTGATTGATTGAATGATTGATTGATTATAGGGTGATTTCAGATAAGATCGACCAAAAGGTGGCTGGACGACATTCTTAAGTCAACTGATGTGTTTATATGCCTTTGTTAATTGTCTGGTGTAAACGAATCACACTTAGTTTTGACCGGAAAAAATATTTTGGGACAGGAAAAATCGTAAGGCATGAAGAGGTGGACAGTTGCATTAACGCGCACTGATGGAGGGGGCACGTTTGAAAGTGAATAACTAAAACGAATAAAATTTACAAGAATTCTAATACTTTTTAAAAACAAACTATGGGTACAGCTTGCTTGTAATATAAAGTAATAATATTTATTTAAATTTTATTTAGTTTTCTAAACATTGCCAAACATGCCTGCTCAAACGACAAATGTCAAAAGTTTAAAGCCTGTATCTCATAAAATAATTTAATCGTTATTATATAATTTGCAGATAGTATTCTACTTATACATGGCTATTATTTAAAAAATAAATAAGGTATCTGAGTGATACGATAGTCAGGATATTTTTAGGCAAACACGGAAAAAAATCAAACAACGAAAAATTCCGATGCAAAAAAAACAACAAACAAACACACCACCTTGATTTTTTAAATTTGGGTACCCTGTCATACTTTGTTTCGGCATTCATTTGTATTAAAAACATGTTGCATTATTTTATTGAGAAAGAAGACACAACTCCTTAAAGTAGGGTCCTTTTTCAAAGCCTACACTTAGCAGTGCCCTATACGAGAAGTGACTCTGAGTTCCAGTTTCATGAAACTAACACACATCTTTTATATATTTTTATTCAGATGAAGTCACTGACAACTAGAGCAATCGGTCACACACTAAAAGTGAGGAGAAACTATATACAGCATTTTACATACATCGTACAAAGAGGTATCATATTAGAGACTAGAGATTCGAGAAAAGATGATGCAGTGTGAAGTTTTACTTTCCGGTATAATTTATATTTAAAATAAAAGAAACAACTTTACTTCCACACACAGAAATAAAGATAGAATACTAAAATTGTTTAGGTTAGTTATGTTTTTCCGGGGACAAACCATTTCAGGTGAGCGGTGCCACCGCGCCGGACTGTAAGAGCTTCGATACTCTCGGTGCACGAATGGATCGTGGCAAGCCGAGATATTTTAATCTGCGTGAGGATAACGTTTCGTGATTCTCATATGGTGATTAGATAAAGAATATAAGCTATCACCAAGCAAAATAGTAGGTTAAATACCCCGCGAAGAAAACTGTGATAAATAAGATAACCCGGCATTCAAAATGAGCAGTCCTTGGGGCATCAAATTCGGCACTTTACACCAAGGCTTTCCTCGATGTACCTATTTAATAAAGTTTCTTCTCACCAGATCCGACTGTTCGTGCTACATATATGTCACAGGTTCATTTTGTTGATGACTTGCACAGCCGCCACGCGTGCCAAGACTGAATGCCAGGAAAGGCGGGCACCGTCAGCCGCTCTTATTTTTTTGTTGACGATACCAAACAAGCTCATTTTCGTCCAGATACGCAAGATGCACCCAGTTTCTCAAATAGAACGCCCACCATTGTCCTGGCCGTCTGAATTGCTTTTATTGAACGTTCTCTCAGGTTGTTCATCGTGGCCTAGTGCTTCACGAGTCCGCCAACTCCGTCGCATGTATTTTCCCATGTCCAGATGTAGAAAATAACCAATGGGCTTGTGGGCAATCATTCTGTGCAAACTGGTGAAGCTGGTAGCGATTCTTAAAATGACTGGCGGCCCCGTCACTTACGTACGTCACGTGCGAGTATACCGCAACATTGTCTTCAACCCACTCTTTCACTTTTTCTAGAGCCAAGCACGTGAGAGCGACGTCGTCACACAGGTCCTCACTGATGATAGCAACGCTGTTTGTAGATTTTCTTGTCGTCACTACACATGTAAATATCGCTACTTTTTTTCTTCAGTGGTATGCTTTGTCAGTTTGTCACTTTGTCAGGAAGCACGATGGTCCAGTTTTCAGCAAAGTCAAAATGAAAGACAATGCTCCCGCGTTGCATGCAGCTGCTTTCCATCGTAGGTCGCTTTATCTTGCGTTTGTCGGATATGGTTGTGAAATATCAAAATTTCAACCGTTAAAGACAGAGACTTGTTAGTGGGTCGCACAGAAATGCTGAGTTCATTTCACCAGTGTTGAATGTTCAGCCTGTAACGTTCTCTACACCGGCAATACAAAGGTAATAATTGGCGCAGCGCAGACAAACGCACACTTACTGGTGTGGAATATATTTGACCCATCTAGGGCGCAAGGAATTTCGTTAGCCAAACGCCGGAATCAAAATGCTTGTCTTTGTATACACGAAAGGCCTCTCGGATTGAGCGTGTCAGAAAGCGCTTTGGCACGAACGTTTTCTCTCCGTCGAGCATGACAGAGATCACGTCCTTCTGGTTCGTACCTTGGCGCGAACATTGTAGCTCGTCTTTCGTGAAGTACTCTAGGGCAGCAGACAGGTTCTCAGGGCTCAGCCTTGCACCTCGTGTAAGGATTCGGCTCATTCTACGCGCCATGCTTTTGCTCACCTGAAATGTAGACGCAGTCGCCATCTTAACCTTTCCTAGGTTAACATGGCGACAGTGTTTACGCTCTATTGTATTTAGGCGGGGCTGGAGTATTTGGGGGTTCTGCTCTCTGTCGGTGTGCCTCTTTGTGCCTGATATTATCTCCCGCGAAGCCAGCGAGTGGGATGGCGACAGGCACGACTGCTCAGTAAACAGGCATCGGCGGCCATATTTTGCTGGTTGAAGCGAACCCCTCATCCTTGACAGCGAGCGGGAAATGCGAAAAAATATTGTATCGGCCGTTTTGCCAGAACTAGCGACGAGTGTCGCCTGCTACTTCCGTCAACTATTGCGCCATAATCGTGATCTTCGCGAGTAAATGATTGTTGCTATAGCCACAGAACACTATCACACAGAAGGGGAATGCTTGAATAGGATTTTATTCTAGATATAAGTAAGGGATATATATAAGAGAGAGAGAGAGAGATGGAGATAGAGGGTAAGAGAGAGGTGCATATAGTGCCATAGGAAAATAAAGTAAACAAAGTTCCCAGTGGCCGATGGCTGCATGATCTTTTCTCGGATCACCAGTTCGTAATATGATAGCTCTTTGTACACAGTTTCTCCTCAGTTTTAGTGTGTGAACGATTTCTATAGTTATCTATGCCCTCATCTGAATAAAAATGTATAAAAGTTGTGTGTTAGTTTCCTGGAACTGGAACTCAGAGTCGCTTCTCGTATAGGGCACTGCTAAGTGTAGGCTTTGAAAAAGGACCCTACTTTAAGGAGTTTTGTCTTCTTCCTCAATAAAATGATGCAACTTGTTTTTAATAGAAATGAATGCCGAAATAGAGTATAACAGGGTATCCAAATTAAAAAAAAATCGAAGGTGGTGGTATTCTTTATTTGCATCGGAATTTTCGTTGTTTGATCTTTCTCCCATGTTTGCCTAAATATATCCTGACTATCGTATCACTCAGATACCTTATTCATGTTTTAAAAAAATAGCCACGTATAAGTAAAATACTATCTGCAAATTATATAATAACAATTGAAATATTTTATGAGATACAGGCTTTAAACTTTTGACATTTGTCGTTCGAGCAGGCATGTTTGGCAATGTTTAGAAAAATAATTAAAAATTAAATAAATATTACTACTTTATATTACAAACAACCTGTACCCATAGTTTGCGTCTAAAAAGTATTAGAATTCTCCTAATGTTATCGTTTTAGTTATTCACTGTCAAACGTGCCCCTCCTTCACTGCGCGTTTATGCAACTGTCCACCTATTCATACCTCACGGATTTTCCTGTCCCCACATATTTTTCTGGTCAAAACTAAGTTTGGATTCGTTTATACCAGACACTAGAGAATAGCTTATAAAAGCATCAGTTGATTTAAAATGTCGACCAGCCACCCTTTGGTCGATCTTATCTGAAATCACCCTATAGACGCTGGTCTGTTCACTTATCGGGCTTTCACTTATCGCGGTTCGCCTTCCGTCGTCCGAAGCGCCAGTGCTTTAGAGGCGGCCGCTGCAGTGACTATAGTTGGATAGGGCGTGCTTAACGCCGTGTGGTGAGGACCTGTGAAGCAGCATCGTCGGGATCGTAGTCATCTCAGTCCTTTATACAAATATTGAAAACTATGAGAACAGGACGGATCGCTGATGACAGGTACAAGGCTAGGTAAAGAGCTAAGTGTCTAAATCGACGTGGCCAAACTAACCGCGCAGAAGGGGAAGCCATCTGGTTGTAAGACGTGCCTTTTTCATCGTCAGAGAGACATCGGACCAGTGGCACCCACCATGTCTTTGATCAACAGGGTGCTCAAGCTGCTCGGTTACAAGCTCGACCGCAAGCTGGGAGACATTAAGGCCCGCTTTCGCGAAACCGCCGCCCGGCCAACACCGGCGCCAACCCCTGGAGCTCCACCACAGGGGTGCTGGACTCCCTGCGTCACCAGAAATTCGGCCGGCTCGTCTGCAAGCTGGGCACGCAGGGAGCCCTCGCCAGGCTCTCGAGACTGGCCTGCTAGAAGTCAGCAACCCATGGCGGCCCAGCGAAGACCACCGCCGCGAAGGCCGCTGATAGGCCTCACTAGAGTGTCTTCATACACACGCGAGCTTTTGCTTTGAGTGGTGACATCTCAACCATTTTCCCGCCCAATCGTTTTTTATGCATTTTGAGATGCGCGAAGCTTTGGCTAATGCATAGTCGCCATTTTACCGCCCAAGTCACGCACCGAGTGCGCTAGAGCGTCACGCGCTAGCCCATTCAGGGCAACAATGGATGTCTTCACCCTGAGACAGACAGACATGTAGGCACCCTAGACCTCACGCTCTTCACCCTCTTCACCATTCCATCATCATGTACCGTCATCGTCCGCACAATTCATTTGTACAATACCATTTCATTATCATTAGGAGCGGCGTCCACAGGCCTTCAAAGTTATGGGTGATGTGCCCTTTTGCGGCGCAGCGGCTCTCCTGAGCTTATATATATATAACATTACATAATCGTCATCTTCTAGTTTCGAGCCCAGCTGATTGAAAGCAGCAGTGTTCCTAGATTTCAGTGTTGCTAACAAGTCGATCGGGACCACGTGGGTGATTGGCCGCTTTAGGCGCACGAGCGTCGAGGAGGCGATAGCGTTCGATCGTTTGCAAGCGTCGCCAGACTTTGCTTAGCCTCACTGCCCGCTTTCTTTGTTTCTGCACGCCAACTGACGCATACGCATGAGCAATCAATTTGCGTCCGAGGTGTCCGCCATTACGTTGCACACGCTCCCCATGGTTTGAGTTGCTCCTTCTCTCAAATGTAGGATCTCCAAGAGCATGCTGATGATGACGTGGCTTTTCCCTTTACAACAGGCAGCTGGACAGAGTCAGCGCTCTCTCTGATAAGCTTTATTAAAGAATACAAGTGTTTTGACGCGCAGACTCTAGATGGCGCTTCGAAACGACGGGAGGCGAACCGAAGTGAGTGAGGGGGTTACCCCCTCCGCGGGAGTTCCACAAGCTGAGGTAATGTAATAACGTTGGTTGTTGCTTGCCCTGATGCGCGTGTCGTCCGGGGCACCCGAAGGTGTCTTCGATATTCATCACTGCCGTCCTCACAGCCGCTCCTCCTACAGCTGGTTTTGGATCACGTTCTTTGTGTTGCATTCACCAATTCAAAAATAATATTTTCTTTTTTTCTTTTTTTAGCAGGAAGCAGTTAGTTGTTTTTTTGCTGCCATAATTGGATATCGTTGTTTCATGTAGGCCTCTACAGGGTGTCACAAAAAAATAATTACAGGTTTTTTTTTACCGGAAAACTAAACTAGGCATCGCCGAACACTCATTCTCCGCCCAAAGGTGGCGCTAGAGGTCACAATCAGATGCCAAAGTTTTAGCCCGAACGGACACCTTATTCAAAAGTTATAAGTGATTTTCTAAAAAATTCAATGGGAAAAGGAGCCCATTTTTGTCCTTTTTCGGTTTCTGGTGCCATAGAGCCCCAAGTAATCGAAAACTCCGTCGGCCGTAATTTTTCCATTGAAATTTTTAGAAAAATCACTTATAACTTTTGAATAAGGTGTCCGTTCGGGCTGAAGCTTTGGCAACTGGTTGTGACCTCTAGCGCAACCTTTGGGCGGAGAATGAGCGTTCGGTGATGGCTAGTTTATTTTTGCGGTAAAAAAACCTCTGTAAATATATTTTGTGACACCCTGTATTTTTATATTCTCGTTAGCGCGAAGCGAGCCCTGTTGACGAGAATGCGACCTCTAAACGCGTCTGATAACACTGATGGCCTTCTCGGCCCCCCGACGTTCGTGTGAATGCTGGAGTCATGGAGGGAGTCATGGAGGAATCCGCTGATTCCTCCGGTCACTGACGTCACGCGCATCCCTCCCCGAAAAGCACCCACCGTGCGAACACCCCTTTATCAGCGTGAAGAATTGGTTCTGAGTGGAATATTTACTGAATGTGTAAAAAACCGGTTGAACGGGCCATTTAACTTGCGCGTAACACTGAGGAACCCATGTTTGCATTTTTGCACATCTGCATTGCTAGCAGGATCTTGTTCAGGATCATTGAAAAGACTTAATATGACATGTTAGCCGGGTCCGTATGTTACGTAGAACCACAAGTGTGTATGAAAGAGAGGTAATAGGCATGAGGAAGATACAGAAAAAGGGGGTAGATAGATGAAAAGATATATCCGTGGCGGTGTCTGAGAAAAAACAGCCGACGTTTCATTAAGGAGACTCATCGGGATGTGAGAAGCCTAAGCCCATTACCGAAACGATGGGATCCTACTCTGAGCCTCACAGAGAGCTTTGTTCGCAAGTTTTGCTACACCAACTTTGGCCACGTCCGTATTTAGCTTAAACGTCTCACTCCTTGGGTGACAAACACTCTCCAATAAATGAAGGAGGGTAACGAAAAAAGCGGAAAGCGTAGTTTAAAAATATATATATCTACTGTGTTGTAAGTGTTCTTCGGCGCCGTATCTACGGACCAAAGAGCATGGCCCCGGAAACAACATATTATACCTAAAGACTCATGACTAAAATCACGTTTCTTTGGTGCCACATACTCATGCCGTTTGTCACGAGGCCGCACTAAGTAAGAATATTTTTTTACTCAAATACCTGATTTGCATTGACGTCACGTCAGCTGCATTTTGGTGGCATTGCTGCTGAGCGGTTTCCTTCTGAAGCAGGCAGTTCTCACCACCAACTTCGCTTTTCTCAGCAAGAAAAAGCGGCACTGACCACCAGCATTGTGCTAAGGCGTCACGTGCGAGCCAATAAAGGAAGCAGTCTAGTTTCCTGATAGAATGCAGTATTTGAAACACTATCCAAGTAGACGGCATCAACTGTCCAAATTGTGGAGTTGTGCGATTTGAAGCAGGTCTCGTGATACTACTGTAAATCAGGGGCTCAGATGCACGTGCAGGTAATACTGAATGTAATATGAGCCTCCCGAGGAAGTATTTCGCGAAGTTTATAGGCAATTGCAAGCATGGCGCCCCGATTGGTGCCCCATGCGAGCAAGCTCGTGCAGTTTGCGCGTGGACATAGCTTTGGCAAGCTTGCAATTGCACGGGCTTGTCCGCACGAGCAGAAACATGGCGGCGGCCAGGCGCCTTGCTTGCAATCGTCTTTAGCTCAGACTGGTACCCACGTCTGATCTATATTAAGAATATCATTCCATCAATATGTCCTTATGCTGTCAGATATCGTGTATTAGGTTCTTTCAAAGAAGAATACATTTTACGTATTTTTCTTTAGATATTTCACGCGAGCACACTATTTGTCTTTACGAACCTTTTGACCCGGTGTTCCACAGTATCAAACAGAAAAGAAAGAAACACTTTTTTGCAAACCGGCGCACGGTCACAGACAGCAACCGCTCCAAGATGCGCTTCGCGATCCGGGAAAAACAACCCCAGATTCTGCTAGCATGCATGTCAACATCCACTAGAGAATTTCGAGAATACGCAGCAGCCAACCACCTTCACGTTCTATTTTCGCTAAGTATTTGTTGTAGCACTTTTACTCAACTCTGGTTTAACGACATCTAAAACGCGTAGACATCAGGAGTAAAAGTTCCACACTTCCGAAAGAGATATTTTATTAACTTCCATTTGTGACCGATAGTCAGCGAATCTTCTAATAATCTCACCATTTACAGAAATCTGCGAATAACCACGCGACTAGGAATTAATATCGATTTATTTTAAAGGCTCTCGGGATTTCGAGAGGTGTCGTTAAGCCAATTTTTATCTAGATTTGAGATAAAGAGAGTTAAAGTTCCTCGATGAAGCTATTCTGAAACAGCCCACACGTGGACTGTCAGTTGGTCTACAAATTAATACACGTGGCTTTATTTGCACCCGGTACTGAACCCTTTTCGCCTTTTCTGAATATTGGAAACTTACGTGTCGCTTTTCGCACCATAGGCTCCGAGAGTCTTGACGAGCATCTGTAACAAATAAACCTTTTTTACAATCCATATGCATAGTTGACGTACTCGTTTCCAAAAATACAAGAGCCTCCTGATAACATCTTATTATTGCTTATCTTGCACGTTGCAGATCAACAGTGAATCTTTATAGTGGTCACAGTATTGCCTCGATCGAGTTACCGAAGTCCTGTTTTCCTGGCAGACTCAAAGATCTGTGCTGGCGTGAGTCCATTCACCGTCGATATCATGGCCTCAAATTCAAGTCACCCACTTTCTGCGTTTCCATCGATAATCGCCCGTAATAATTTCTGCGGTAAAGGGCCAAGCTATACGCTATGTTTTATGATAATGTAATTAATGGAAAGCTGCGAGCGAGCTGAATAAGAATAACGATAATAATCTCCGGAGATGGGGACAAAGGTGTTTATCCTTTGTCCCGCTTGCTCTCTTTCCCCATGGAATAAAATCGTTACTCTGTTTTATCCCTGCTTGGCGCAGAAGCTATACACCCGAGACGAAAGCCACGGCGAACGTGGTAGTGTGGGGAATGTATTTTGCGAGGTGAGCAATTGCTGAATACGTTAAAGTAGAACGGGGTTCCTGTGGACCCGGAGCTGATTGATCGATGCTCCTTGCGACACGTTCGGTCCTAGTGCCTCGTCCCCCTAGATTGGGGACCTGTGCACACCACTTGAAGACATCGCAAGTAAATTTTGTTAGCGACAAACTACTTTTGTTAAGTTCCTGGACTTACCACCGATGCGAAAAATCATGGTGCAGATGACCAAGAGTATACGCATCTCCATGTTTCAGACGACGTAAGGACAGAGTTCAGACTGAAAACATGTCTTTTAAACATTTCGTAAATTGCCCTGTTTTTTTTTGCTTTTGTTTTTGCGTTTTACAAAAAAAAATATTGTCTATATCAAAACTACGACTTTCATCTTTTGTCGGAAGACACAGGCTTCAGGATAAATAATAAATGATTTCTTTCTGCCCTATATTTATTATGAATAGGGCAGAAAGTAATTTGAACGCGTTTATTTCCTACCACAATAGCTCTGGGGTTCTGGACTCTCGAAGCGATAAGAAATTACGCTTATTCCTTACTAATTCGTGACAACCGCCGGTTGAAATAATTGTTCGAGGGACTGCGCTATTCGCATTCTCGAGAGCTCGAATTCACTCTCTTGAAGTTCGTGACGTTCACAGCTGCTAAACATTAGATGCATTGTGACTCTAGAAGATGCCGCTTGTTCCAAAGTCGTCGTGTTTAGCACGTGGGAGACCCTAAACGTTTGAAAGACGGAAGACATTGTTCTCTTTAGAATTAGCTTCAATCTAGATCCAGCCGCAAAGAACAAATTGCGCTAAGGCTATTCGTGGTGCATGAAAACCTAAAATAATGTGATTTTATCTTTAACGTTTTTTTATATTTTGTTTTAATGTGATTCACAGTTTGCTTATTGCATGCCTATTCACGTTTTCGCACTCCATCGTGTTTCACGTTTGTGCTTATAAATCCAGAGACAAGGGAACAAACGAAGAGAAAGAGAAAAGTGAACAACACAACGACGCCTCAAAACTCAGCAGTCACTCAGCAGTTCATTAAAGAATAACTCCGGTGAAAAATCAAACCGAATTAAGTAACTGATATCGATTCACAGAGGCTAAATTCGAGCATAGTCAAAATATTCCACCAATGAGATACCGAAATACACCCTAAAACCGATATTAAAAATGCTACAAGTTAACCAGCTTATCAGCGGACACTTAGCGGGTTGGCTGTTTGTCAAGCAACCTTGTGCCCCGACGCCATGCTCGTACTCAAGAAGGTTACTTGTCCGCACTGCCACTACCTTCGCCGCGCTTTTCTGCTTCGCTTTCAGCCGTCCCAGTAGATTATTTCTGCTTGTCATGTTTTGTTTTAGCGGCCGCCGTTCGTAAGCGCTCCTCAGTTATTGCGCACGCCGCACGAAGATTATTCACACACTGCTCGCTCAAGCGCGTCGTGGTTCCGGAGTGCAGAGAGTCCAAGGACTCGCATTGTTGTGCAATACGCAGCTTTCATGGCCAATAGGAGGCACGCTAGTTGCTATTAAAATAGCTGTCGTCTGGTTGATCACCGTAAAACAGCCGTACGAGGTTGAGTGTGCTGCGCGCAAGAAATTCTAATATTGTAAAATACCAGCGAAGCAGGAGCCGCACCTGATTCTTCTACGTCCGGAGGAGATAAGCAAGCGCCTTCATCCCATGAGCTAGGGAGCGCTATTCTCACACCGCGGTACCATCAAGGCTCAAAAGTTGCGAATGGGCTGTGGCTTTCCCAAACAACCCGCGGCGAAACCCGGACGCGCGTTTTCGCCAGTTCCCCCAAAACTCGAAAGTTGAGGAAGATGCGGGTCGGCCTCAATCGCCGGAGAGATTTCGAAAAGCCGTGGACTCCTTAGCCTTCACTGACAGCCATAGTTGAGTTCGTTTCTGCTCAGCGCAAGGTTAGGATAAGCTTCCATAACGCTTTTGAAATGTGCATTGCACACCACCAACATTGCAGTTCTTCTCAAAGATCAGGTGGGGTTCGTTGTGATCCTGCGGTGCAAACACCGCGGTGAATACCCCACCTATTTATCACCGCGAACTCGCTTTTCAGCCGGCCACATGTATTAATATTTGCTACAGATGTTGAATATCTACGAAGCAAAGCACTAAAACAGCCATAGCATATCACCTGACTGACCGGAACTGCTCTTGCGAATAGGCCCTTTGTACGTTTTGCGATAGTGCTGTACATTATGTGTCCTTCTGAAATTTAGCCATATATTTTCTGGTCCTCAAAACTCCACTTCTCGCCTCGAACAGCAAAGAACTTCCCAGTGAATTCCCAAACGAATTTTTCCTTTCTTATGTTTGTTTTTTGACCCGTATATTGTTAGACCTCATTTTTCCTGCATTCGTCCCGCCCACATGTTATTTTCTACCTTTTTCGCTCCCGTCTTTACTGAAGTACTCTGCTCAGCCCAATCACTAGTGTGGTGGTATTGAAACGTAAACTTTCGGCTTCGGTTTGTCCATTTTGTGTTGAAACTTTTCATGCATAAATACTTGAATACCTTCCATGCCCACTGATTATTATCCATTTCGGTCAACCTTTGTTCAAATTCGTACTGACTATTTGCAACCCTGCTCCCAAAAGACGACCAGCCCATGTCCCCCTGTACTCCCTGATTAGGTGTCTTTCCAGTGCCAATCTGCCTACGCTTTTCTGTCGAATCTCTAATCCTGATTGAACCTCTGATTTCACCCCATTGCCAAAAGACTGTCCTTGTACCATCACTTGTTTTCATGTACCCCTGACCACTTGATATCTATTATAGTTCCATAGTGCCTTGAGCTTCATGATGGACGAATTTATTTTTCCTTTTCTAATTATATTCTCCTCATGTTCCTCTAGATATTTCCTTCCCTCATTAAGCCAGACTACCATATATGTGTATTTTCGTACATGGTCTATTACATTGTCTTGTATCCTCAGGAGTTTCCTCTTCTCGTCATTGAACACCATTACACCAAACTTGTCACTACTAAACCTTTTGCCCAAGGTGGTCCCCTTCCTCTCCAAATATTTCAGCTGGTTCCTCTAACGTATTCTGGTTATCTTCCATGAGTACTACTACGTCCGCATACATCAGTCTTGGTATTACTTGTATTACATATCTCTCACCTTCCATTAAAGTTATAACACACATCAAAACCTAAGTTGCTCTGCTCTAATTTTATTTCCGTTTCACTGAGATATATCATGAAAAGTAGAGGTGACAATGTACAGCCCTGCCTGAGCCCTTTTTTATTGCTCTAGGTTGTGTAGTTTCTGCTTCCCTTGTTATAACTACCTTATTGTCTGTGTACACTGTCTGAAGAAACCTAACCAAATTTGCATCTAAGTTATACTTCCTCAACTTACCCCAGAGGTTTTCCTCGCTCACATTATCGTACGCTCCCTTGATGTCCAAAAAAGCTAATTATAAATGAGTTTGGTTCTTCACTGCTATTTCTATTCAGTCTATGGCTACGAATAAGTTACCTTCCAGTCTTCTATCTCTTCGGAATCGATTTTGGAGCTCACCCTGTATTTGCATATCTTCTGCCCATTCCTCCATTTTCCGTTTTGCTATCTCCATAGCTAATCTGTATAGAACTGAAGTTACCGTTATCGGGCGACATGACTTAATATTGTCTCTTTTTTCCTTTGCCTTTATATGTTAGTCTCATTTTATTTAGTTTCAAATGATTAGGTACCTCTCCTCCGATAATTATTTGATCAATCACGTGCCGTAACTTCAATTTGCTTGTTTTAGAGCGCAACTCCTAGGCGCCCGTTTCCGGCTTGAGCGGCGTCGGCGTCGCCGTCGCCGTCGGCGTAGCCGCGCGGTGCATTATTGGTAAATTTTTCCGAAGGAACCCGAGGTCCTCCCGAAGGACCTTGGGTTCCTTCGGGAAGACCTCGGGAGGACCTCGGGTTCCTTCGGGAGGACCTCGGGAGGACCTCGGGTTCCTTCGGGAGGACCTCGGATTCCTTCGGGATGACGTCGGGAGGACCTCGGGTTCCTTCGGAAGGACCTCGGGAGGACCTCGGGTTCCTTCGGGAGGACCTCGGGAGGACCTCGGGTGCCTTCGGGAGGACCTCGGAATGACCTCGGGTTCCTTCGGGAGGACCTCTGGGAGGTCACGTGACCCCCTAGGTCATGTGACCCCAGGTCACGTGACTTCCGCGGGTCACGTGACCCCCGAGGTCACGTGACCCCCGTGAGGGGAGGAGGAGGACCTCGGGTTCCTTCGGGAGGACCTCGGAGAGGTCACGTGGCTCCCCCGATGTCACGTGACCTCCGCAGGTCCACATGACCCCCCGGAGGTCACGTGACCCTTGTGAGGGGAGGAGGAGAAAGGAGGGCTATACCCTCCCCACACTCCCCTTCCCTCCTCCTCCTCAAGAGCTGCGCTCCCATTCGGCGTTACAGGGAGTTGTAAACGGCTTTCATTTTTTCCTAGTGCCTTTATGAGTTCCATGGGTATGTCGTTTGGGCCTGTCGCTGAACCTGCTGGAACCTTACTTTGTGCCTTGTCCCATTCTTTTGTGGTCGTCTTCATTGTTATGTAATTCTGCTCCTTCTCTACATTGTTGCTGTCAGTGCTATCCACTGTCCCTTTCTGCTCAAGGTGTGAGAAAGCCTCTTCGATTGTCCGCCTAATATATTCCTGTGCCTCTTTCCCCTCTACCCTTCTCCCCTCCTGTGTGGTAGGTAAGTGTTGGAAGCACTCTGTCTTTCTCTCCTGCGCTTTGATGTCTTTCGAATACCTTTTCGCCGCATTCCTATCTTCTTTATTTATTTCTATCATCCACTGCACTCCTGTACTTCCAATTTTGGCGCGTATTAAAGCTAATGCCTCCGCTCTTGGAACTTCTCCCGTTTTGATTCTGCTTCAGTTGACAATGGTCCTCTTTTCTTTGCATGCTGTGCTCCCTAGATGCCTCTTGGCGCCACAGTATGGCTGATTTGACGTCCTTTTCCCACCTGCTTTTTGGTTTGTGTCTTCGTTTTTGCTTTCCTTTTTGTTTAATTCGATGCTTGTCTAATTTCCTTTGAAATATTCCTATTAAAGCCTCATACGTCTTTTCTATTTCTTGTTGTTTCGATACTATATTCTCAATACTTTTAGATAAACATTTTTATTTGAGGTTCCCTTAGTTTCGGCATACGTGGTCGTTCGTGATCATGCTTTTCTGGTTCGGATGCGCCAAATGTAATTTTAATTCTTTTTGTTGTAACTCGTGGTCATCTCCCTCAGCTTTTTGTACCTCCCTCATCAATTCCCATACTTCCTAACCTACCATAAAGTTTGTGGGACATGACGCAGTAGTTTCTTTTTGAGTGTGAGTTGTTTCGTTCTCTCGTTATTTCGCATCGCATTTTTCTTGTGCATTAACTAACACTACGTCCAGGGCATCACATAAATCTTATAACATCTTTCCGGTTGTATACTTGAATCCGTCAAACTCTTCTAAATGGGCATTCATGTCCCCTATGATAATTAGCTCCTGACTAAGACCAAGTGGGCAAGTTGACAGCAGCGCTGGAACGATGCTCAATCGCTGTCTGTTTTTCACGCAGGTCCTCGCCTGCCTTGCCGATTCCGTGCTCGACAACGCTTCGGGCCGTCACTTCCATGCCACGTCGGTCATCCCTGCCCCGTCGGCTCCCAGTCATTGCGTGACCGACCCGGCTTGCATGCGCACGGACTGCACTATCTTCAAAGTGGATGATAGTCATGGTGGCTCGTCCGACTTCATGCTTCCCGGCATTCCGCAAGTCATTCTCTTTGGTGACATCACCCTGGATCGGCCAATCTTCGAAAGAACAAGCACCGCGACGTCAGTCAACAAGGATATAAAATGTCCTCCGGCTGGGTTTGCCTTTAGTGGCAAACCCAGCCGTTGTAACGCGGTCGTGACATCACGTCGCGTTGAGGACGGCGCCGTTACCCGATATCAAGTCGCCACTGTAGCACGGTCGTGGGATCGTGTCGCGTTGAGGACGACGCCGTTACGCGACATCAAGTCGCCGTTGTAACGCGGTCGTGACATCACGTCGCGTTGAGGACGGCGCCGTTATCCGATATCAAGTCGCCACTGTACCACGGTCGTGGGATCGTGTCGCGTTGAGGACGACGCCGTTACGCGACATCAAGTCGCCGTTGTAAACGCGGTCGTGACATCACGTCGCGTTGAGGACGGCGCCGTTACCCGATATAAAGTCGCCACTGTACCACGGTCGTGGGATCGTGTCGCGTTGAGGACGACGCCGTTACGCGACATCAAGTCGCCGTTGTAACGCGGTCGTGACATCACGTCGCGTTGAGGACGGCGCCGTTACCCGATATCAAGTCGCCACTGTACCACGGTCGTGGGATCGTGTCGCGTTGAGGACGACGCCGTTACGCGACATCAAGTCGCCGTTGTAACGCGGTCGTGACATCACGTCGCGTTGAGGACGGCGCCGTTACCCGATATCAAGTCGCCACTGTACCACGGTCGTGGGATCGTGTCGCGTTGAGGACGACGCCGTTACGCGACATCAAGTCGCCGTTGTAACGCGGTCGTGACATCACGTCGCGTTGAGGACGGCGCCGTTACCCGATATCAAGTCGCCACTGTACCACGGTCGTGGGATCGTGTCGCGTTGAGGACGACGCCGTTACGCGACATCAAGTCGCCGTTGTAACGCGGTCGTGACATCACGTCGCGTTGAGGACGGCGCCGTTACCCGATATCAAGTCGCCACTGTACCACGGTCGTGGGATCGTGTCGCGTTGAGGACGACGCCGTTACGCGACATCAAGTCGCCGTTGTAACGCGGTCGTGACATCACGTCGCGTTGAGGACGACGCCGTTACCCGATCATCAAGTCGCCACTGTACCACGGTCGTGGGATCGTGTCGCGTTGAGGACGACGCCGTTACGCGACATCAAGTCGCCGTTGTAACGCGGTCGTGACATCACGTCGCGTTGAGGACGGCGCCGTTACCCGATATCAAGTCGCCACTGTACCACGGTCGTGGGATCGTGTCGCGTTGAGGACGACGCCGTTACGCGACATCAACGTCGCCGTTGTAACGCGGTCGTGACATCACGTCGCGTTGAGGACGACGCCGTTACCCGATATCAAGTCGCCACTGTACCACGGTCGTGGGATCGTGTCGCGTTGAGGACGACGCCGTTACGCGACATGCACAGTCGCCGTTCGCTTGAACGCGGTCGTGACATCACGTCGCGTTGAGGACGACGCCGTTACCCGATATCAAGTCGCCACTGTACCGTCGTATCGGTCGCTGACCGTCGATCGTAGCGGTACGTCGCTTGAGGACGACGCCGTTACGCGACATCAAGTCGCCGTTGTAACGCGGTCGTGACATCACGTCGCGTTGAGGACGACGCCGTTACCCGATATCAAAGTCGCCACTGTACCACGGTCGTGGGATCGTGTCGCGTTGAGGACGACGCCGTTACGCGACATCAAGTCGCCGTTGTAACGCGGTCGTGACATCACGTCGCGTTGAGGACGGCGCCGTTACCCGATATCAAGTCGCCACTGTACCACGGTCGTGGGATCGTGTCGCGTTGAGGACGACGCCGTTACGCGACATCAAGTCGCCGTTGTAACGCGGTCGTGACATCACGTCGCGTTGAGGACGGCGCCGTTACCCGATATCAAGTCGCCACTGTACCACGGTCGTGGGATCGTGTCGCGTTGAGGACGACGCCGTTACGCGACATCAAGTCGCCGTTGTAACGCGGTCGTGACATCACGTCGCGTTGAGGACGGCGCCGTTACCCGATATCAAGTCGCCACTGTACCACGGTCGTGGGATCGTGTCGCGTTGAGGACGACGCCGTTACGCGACATCAAGTCGCCGTTGTAACGCGGTCGTGACATCACGTCGCGTTGAGGACGGCGCCGTTACCCGATATCAAGTCGCCACTGTACCACGGTCGTGGGATCGTGTCGCGTTGAGGACGACGCCGTTACGCGACATCAAGTCGCCGTTGTAACGCGGTCGTGACATCACGTCGCGTTGAGGACGGCGCCGTTACCCGATATCAAGTCGCCACTGTACCACGGTCGTGGGATCGTGTCGCGTTGAGGACGACGCCGTTACGCGACATCAAGTCGCCGTTGTAACGCGGTCGTGACATCACGTCGCGTTGAGGACGGCGCCGTTACCCGATATCAAGTCGCCACTGTACCACGGTCGTGGGATCGTGTCGCGTTGAGGACGACGCCGTTACGCGACATCAAGTCGCCGTTGTAACGCGGTCGTGACATCACGTCGCGTTGAGGACGGCGCCGTTACCCGATATCAAGTCGCCACTGTACCACGGTCGTGGGATCGTGTCGCGTTGAGGACGACGTCGTTACGCGACATCAAGTCGCCGTTGTAACGCGGTCGTGACATCACGTCGCGTTGAGGACGGCGCCGTTACCCGATATCAAGTCGCCACTGTACCACGGTCGTGGGATCGTGTCGCGTTGAGGACGACGCCGTTACGCGACATCAAGTCGCCGTTGTAACGCGGTCGTGACATCACGTCGCGTTGAGGACGGCGCCGTTACCCGATATCAAGTCGCCACTGTACCACGGTCGTGGGATCGTGTCGCGTTGAGGACGACGCCGTTACGCGACATCAAGTCGCCGTTGTAACGCGGTCGTGACATCACGTCGCGTTGAGGACGGCGCCGTTACCCGATATCAAGTCGCCACTGTACCACGGTCGTGGGATCGTGTCGCGTTGAGGACGACGCCGTTACGCGACATCAAGTCGCCGTTGTAACGCGGTCGTGACATCACGTCGCGTTGAGGACGGCGCCGTTACCCGATATCAAGTCGCCACTGTACCACGGTCGTGGGATCGTGTCGCGTTGAGGACGACGCCGTTACGCGACATCAAGTCGCCGTTGTAACGCGGTCGTGACATCACGTCGCGTTGAGGACGGCGCCGTTACCCGATATCAAGTCGCCACTGTACCACGGTCGTGGGATCGTGTCGCGTTGAGGACGACGCCGTTACGCGACATCAAGTCGCCGTTGTAACGCGGTCGTGACATCACGTCGCGTTGAGGACGGCGCCGTTACCCGATATCAAGTCGCCACTGTACCACGGTCGTGGGATCGTGTCGCGTTGAGGACGACGCCGTTACGCGACATCAAGTCGCCGTTGTAACGCGGTCGTGACATCACGTCGCGTTGAGGACGGCGCCGTTACCCGATATCAAGTCGCCACTGTACCACGGTCGTGGGATCGTGTCGCGTTGAGGACGACGTCGTTACGCGACATGAAGTCGCCGTTGTAACGCGGTCGTGACATCACGTCGCGTTGAGGACGGCGCCGTTACCCGATATCAAGTCGCCACGGTACCACGGTCGTGGGTATCGTGTCGCGTTGAGGACGACGCCGTTACGCGACATCAAGTCGCCGTTGTAACGCGGTCGTGACATCACGTCGCGTTGAGGACGGCGCCGTTACCCGATATAATGTCGCCACTGTACCATTGTCGTGGGATCGTGTCGCGTTGAGGACGACGCCGTGTAACGCGCGTTATCAACGCCGATGACGACTTTGACGCCAAGGCGTCGTCGTGATGTCACATGCGGTTGTGACAAGTCAGGTCGCAGTGACGTTATGTATTGACGTGACGCCTAATGTTGTAGAAACAAATATGGCGGCTTTCCAGTTTTTTTCGATGGCCTTGACCAGTGTGCCGGTCGAGCTTGACGTTAGAATGCAGCACGTTTTAATAAAAAAACGGCTAATCCGAACCATTTCGAGAGGAAAAAAGAAGCCCGACGTAGACGCCCTGCTCTAGAGTGCCTTCACGCAAGCGCGCGCTTTTGCTTGAGTGGTGACATCTCAGCCATTTTTACGCCCAATCGTTTTTTTATATATTTTAAAGTGCGCGCAATCCGGTGTCACTCAGCTCGAGCGCGTAGCTTTGGCTCATGCATAGACGCCATTTTAGCGCCCTGGTCACGCACCGAGTGCGCGAGAGCGTCACGCGCTGACAGATTCAGTGCAACAATGGATGTCTTCACACGAGACAGACAGACATGTAGGCACCCTACCCTGCTCTTTCGACCGCTCTAGAAATTTTCAGAATTTCTTGACTCCGTTTTAAGACAGAGGTACCCGACCATTGCTTTGAAGTGTTGATTTCGGCAAGGCATGTGACCAGGGTATATCATACCGGGGGCCAACATGCCGAATATCCACACCCAAGGAGCCAGCACTAAAGCGTTACGAAAATTAAAAGTGCGAAAGACAAGGAAAAGAGGGAGACTACACAGGACAAGCGCTTACTCTACTTCGTTTCAGCTTGGGTCCAGACGCAGCCGATGCTACAAGCGCGAGCATGTGGCCCTGAACAGTGCTTGCACTGCACGAGCGCGCGTGCTAGGCTGGGAAGCTGAAAGGCCCAGAGCTCGCGCTTGTAGCATCGGCTGTGTGTGGACCCAAGCTGAAACGAAGTATCGCAACTGATGTTTTAATTCGGAAGATGAGGAAGACGAAGACATTAAAGACCCTAACGTTAAAAGTTATAAATGTTTATGAGAAAGGAGAGAAAAGTTCTGAAAAGACTGAGAATTAAAAAAGGTAATAAAGGAAGTTAGTAAAAACAAAAGAAAATGGTAGGCATCATTAAAGCAACAAACAAAAAAATGACAGTGAAAAAAATTTAGAAGAAAGAAAAGAGGAAGGTGAACCCAATTTCCGAATATCTAAGGAAAATATTTCATGTACTCTAATTCTTTTGATGACAAAGTCACCGATGGAGCACTGATGCAGGCGTCTCCTTTGGTAGCAATGACTTCAGCCTCAAAAATCTTGCGAGTCCGCTTATCAGGACACCTCCTCAGAACCCTTGTGCTGCACAGTAGCTGGGCGCATTTACAGTCCCTCACATGTAGAGCGAGATGCCCCGACGGAGAGGATTTTAGAGATAGCGCACGTTCTCTGAGCCTTACGTTCAGGCGTCTTCCGGACTGTCCCACATAAACCTTCCCTCAGGTGAACGGGAGCAAATACACTACTCTGCTGCAACACTTGACGTAATGGACCTTTTGGCGAATATGTGCTGCCACCTATGAGGCGATGGGCGAACCTGAGGCGCACTGGGTTGGAGAGTATTTGTAGAGAAAACAACGTGCACTTTAGGCTTCTTGTGTGCTACTGGTTCGTTTTCTTTTTGGTTCTTCGAGGGTCGGACATGTCAACTCTCCTGACTGCACGAATCAAGGCTGCCCGCTTAACGGGATGAAGCTTACCACACGGAAAGCGAAAAAATCAGCAGAACCCATCCTTTGGGGATGATTATCTACGTTAATGCGAATAGCATCAAACGGTGCGGAGTTATGCGCGTTCGTCAGGTGGCCGGCACACTCTGGATACGCCAGCCCACTCTTGAGGCGATTCTAAATTTGTTGACACTTTCACAGCCCTGCGCACGATCTCCGCAGCCCAGCACGTGCGTCTGTGTCACTTAGGAAGGCGAGCAAAGCACGCGCCATACGCACAAACACTCAAAATGGTACCGACCAGACTTTCTGGCGTCTCAGCTAGTCTCAACCAACGGTACTCTAAACGGTTGTTTATATCTTTACCCATAGGACGCGCTTTACAGCGCTGTCACAGCTACCGGTGCGCGCGCGTTCCATGCACGAGGGCTCATTCCGCTCTCGTGAGGCTGAGCACGGCCGCTACATCACCCTCTCCCGAGCGCGGGAGAGGGTGATGCTAGCGGCCGTGCTCAGCCTCACGAGAGCGGAATGAACCCTCGTGCATGGAACACGCGCGCGTAGCTGTGACAGCGCTGTAAAGCGCGATCCTATGGTAAAGATATAAACAACCGTTTAGAACTGCGTTGAATGACTGCACCTTCATAGCTCTGTGGTTAGCGCGTCTGCCTGCTGATCAAAGGGTCAACGGTTCGAATCCCAGCCGGCGCCGGTCTTTTCTGTTTATTTATCGACCCGCGGCGTAAGAGGTTAGATAGCCAGATAGATAGATACATAGATAGACGAAAAGTGCGTGAAGTATCCAAAGAATGCTATTCGCATTAAAAGCTAGTTCCACAACCCGGGCGATAATACTTCCGACAGCCAGAAGGCTACACAGTTCACCGGCATGATTGCGGTGCACGTCGTAATCCAGAACGGGCGTCGTCAGTACGATGACTCGTGTTCACCTTGTTCGCAACATCAAAACTTGAGTCTCGACTCTCGATGGTCTTATTTTCTTCTTCTTCTTCCAAAGCGCGCAAAGGCGAGAAATGGAAGATGGCGGATCGTTTGGAACTAGATACTCTCGAACCCAGGCGCATCAAATACTCCGCGCATGCGCACCGCGTATTTCTACAAAAGGTTCATTGTTGCAGTGCCTTACACCGCATTTGTCAGGCTTTGTTGCGCGGGGTGTTGATTTGGGGCAGAGCTTTTTTTGGCTTGTCGGGGTTCTAAAAACACAACCGGCACATCGTATTTTTGAGTCGATTCGTTTGAAGTTATGAGAGATGCGATAGATATAAGAGACTATCGCCGGTCGACTTCTTTTTTCACTGCTTCTCTTGCTTGTTATGTTTGGTTTTATCATGCATTCAACAACGTCAGACAGGATGGAGGTGGGGTAGCTTGACGCCTTGAGCCTTGATACTTGCGCGTCAATGCTTTCCCTTGCTGAATGTATGCAAGACGTTTTCAGAGCAGCGCTCAAACAACTAGACACAATGCCTCTTTTGATTAGCTTTGAGTGTGCAGATTCATATTGGAGTATTCGTTTCTCGGATCTAAGTGAATACATCCAAGATACGTGGTCATTTTGAAAGGTGAGTCGCGTATCAAGAAATTGTGCGGCAAACACAATGACGAAACGCAAGATGACCATTGTAACAGCAACCCATGCCCAAATCCGACCCCGTACCAGTGCCCGGTTACTGCCATAGACCCAATGGAGTCGATTTCTGGGTAAACTGGGCGCTCAGCAGCGCTTCCGTGGTCGGAGGCGCTCATTACAGCAACGAATCGGCGACTCATTGCTCGTATCGATAGATTGCGAATCTAAAATAAGATACAAAAACCATGTTCATAAAATACAGCGCTAACGTTTTAATTATGACTTTTGACGCCGTCGAGCTAGCTTGAGCGGCTTCCTAGCCGTTTGCGAAGACGAAGCCGCTCAAAATCTAACATGGCGCAGCCCCTCCGCCGTGCTCTGCCGCTGCTCCCTACCGCGGTACCGCCGGTACCGCGGTAGGTTTTGTTTGGAAATTTACGGTTCGCGCGTGCCATGCCACTTGTTATGGCAAAGAATTGTAAGTTCTGCTTGCCTACCTTGTGTCCAGCAGTTGACAGTCCGTTACTTGTCGTCGGCGTCTTCCAGGGAATCGAAACAGATGCAGCATTTTTCGCACTCGTTGACGCATTTATTCAGTCATTTGCATGACAAGGAAAAACAATTTACACTGTCACTTTAAAGAAGCGTAGCTGTGCGGAAAAAATTAATAATGCGCGCAGTATCTACGTTAGCAAGAGGTGCTACAGTGAAGATACAATGTGCGACACTGTTAGCGCGAACACGACATAGTGCTTTTTCACTTTGAAAGGCTATCGGCGGGCACCAACTATTACTGCTATAGTTCGCCAAGTGACTGTTTAAAGTTTCGTAAACCTCAGATGCAACTATGGCGCGAGAATATCTGTCTTCGCAATTGAAAAACACAATACAGTCATGTCTCGCTAACATGGTCGATCGTTTCGGTCACGCCGCTATATACTTCATATTTTCGGGGACTGATATGTGTCTCCATACAATTCTAACTCGTCACATTAAATAAATAAACCCGAAGTACGTACTATGGACAGCTAGCTTGGGAACGAAATGGATAAATACATGTTTTTATCTTTTTATTGTGGTCTCTGTAAAGACAAACGCAAACAAAGGGCGAAAATATATTAGTGAGACAAAAAAGAATAGTAAAGCTCTTCGGTTACAGAATTTACCCAGAGCTTCACCATTGTCAGATATGACAATGGTGACTCAATGGTTACAATTTTCAGGGGTTTCCAGCCTGAATCACTTGCAGTTCTTTCCCTTTCCCAGTTGCAGATGACAAAAATAAACAACATACCACCTTCATTGTTTATTCTTTGTGATCTTGGCATTGACTCATGATTATGGATGACTAACATTATGGAGAATTGTTTTGGAAACTGGAGATGTCCATATTAAAGAAAAAATACTGTAACAGCAAACAGAAATGTCTGTTTCCGTGGCATGAAAACACAATAATCATAATTTCTGATATGTGTTACATAGAAGCAAACCCAGTGTGAAGTAAATATGCAGCCCTGCCGGAGAATTGTATGCAAACAGCCCTATCGGTGAGGTATGTCTAAGAAGATATTTAAATGGTTATTGGTTGTGGAATCTCAAATACCAACCTGAACGTATATTATGATTAAACTTCAATTGTTCAACCTGTGTAATAAGACAATAACGCAAAATTTTAGTGGGTCAGAATATTGTCCAGCAAAACTTGAGATCTTAAAGAGTGAAACTCTACAAGTACGTAGTTTGAATTCTAGCTGCCAAAGGTCCTGGAATCACTGGTTCGAAGCAACAGATCTCCCCCCCTCCCCCTCTCACCCTAAAAAAAAAGAACTGCCTAGAGGTTGTTGGCCACCAGCAGGCTAACAACTTGTCTAAACAAAGTGGATGCTCAGAGGCTTCTGTTAGTCTATGATCTTGCTCCATAAAAATCATGCAAGGAGCAACCTGCTGATGCAGTGGACAACATTGTCTCTCGAGGGTCTCAAGAAGCACAGCCAAAAGATTTCATGCCTAGTTGAAAGCTCGCGTCATTCTGACTGGTCCATGCAAATAAAGTTAACACAATGCATTGTAATTCGGGCAAACTTATTCGTTGCTTACTTACAGACCTGAACCAAAATCTTTAGAGACATATTTCTTAATAATGTGTAGACCTAGCTCTCTGTAGACCACTTTGGTATTTCTCATTTCTCTTGGCCTCTTGATGAGCTTCCGATACCTGTCGCTTGCGCCGTCAAGTTGAACCACGAGTTGAACCAGGTTTTCTTGGTGTGGCCACCGAGATCCTATGATGCCCATGGGATGGACCAGCCACTTCATTGTTCTTTCTCATTTTTGCTGTATGTGTGTTCTCTATCCTCTCAGGATCTGCACAGGACAATGCAAGAATACATTAGTTTGTCTTCGTCACAACACATACACTTGCAGAAGAGAAACAGGGCTATGAAACATTGCATAGGGCTGCTCCTACTATCCTTTTGTTTTTGTTATCATCCTCTTTGCCCCAGCCACTCTCGTTTTACATTACAGTTGACCGTAGATTAGACTGCATAGATCACTATGGCGGAACCTAGCATGCTGATGGTTACATATTGAGCTTGATAGGTTGGCCAGCAATCAAGTGCACTTCACAAAAAAGTTACCACGGACACTACCTTTGTCTATTGGGGTTCCCTGTCCCTGAGGCTTGTTGGAGTGATTTTCATGCCTTGAGAATCTGTATGGATACACAAAAAAGAACACATAATGCAAATGATGCTATTTTATGTGCAACAAACGAGAAAAAAATGCCTCACGTGAGTTTTAATTGTTTTGAGGGGAGTGCGTTGGTAGGTGTAAAAACTTCCGAAAGAATTACACATGGAAGGACGGATAGCACATCTCGCGATCAAGCTCTGCTGTCTGCAGTCCGCCCTTCTATGCGTAAATCTTTCGAGATTTTAAAAGTGTCTTTAGAAATTAAATTATTTTACTATCCAGCTTTCTATTTATTTTTGAAAGAAATAAAACGTGGCAAACTAGTCGCAGGGCTGTAAAGGAATCTACACGAGATACATTAATAAAAACGGGCAGATATTATAAGATATGAACTCTGAAATATTATAAAACTGGGAGAAGAATATTTATATATAGACTACAATTTACTCGACGGGGATCTACACTGCTGTGCAAGAAATCGACGAGAGGTAGAGGAGGTGATATTTCGCCAACAGTCTACAGATCATAAAATATTTGCAGGACGGTCTTCATCCACAAAACCGTGCTAAGAACGCTCGCCGAAATGTGTGCATCGCAATGAAATCAAGGTGACATTTTGTAAATTTCAAAAATGAAACGATATATTCAATTACCTAAAAGAGTACAAAGCCCTCAAATGATGCAATTTGTGGCTGGAAGATCAGCTTAGGAAAAAGTTTCAATTGGGGTGAAAACATTCAAACTCACCGTCGTCAGTTTGGATCCGAACGAACGGGTGCTTCTTGTCCCAGACGCTGCTTGGGCACCACTTTGCGTAACCGCACGAATGAGGTAGTTCAAAGACACGAAAAGCCTTCCACTGGCCCGAAAGTGCGAGGCTCGCACAGTGCGATGATCGAGGCGCCGTCGCTTGACGCACCGAAGGCAAGCGAAAGCACCGAGCAGACCCACGGACGCCTCCACAACGGTCCACCGGTTTCAGAACGCGCAGAGCGATAGCGCGCATGCGCACAGGCAGCGGTTTCGTTTTAGAAGCGCAAAGAACAAAAAGGCAAAATTTTAAAAATGTGATGTTGACACGAACTTTAAAAAAATGTTATATCTTTAAAAATACGTAATTTGTATTTAGTGAAATAATATGCAGTCATAATTAGAGCTAAATGAAGTTTGATTCATTTTTGTTTTGTTTAGTTTTTAGTAATGAGCGCCTCCGACCACGCGACCGCTGTTGTACACCTCTATGGTGGCGCCCTCCGTGTTCCGGCTGCGCAACTCGCTCTGTGTCCGGAGGTTGCCCGTACTGCCAGCTCTGCGAAACAAAAATGGACGACACTTGGCGACAAGAAATATCTGCCCAAAGAAGAAAGAGATCGGGAAGTTACTGGGGAGAGGGAAGGAAGCACGAGAACCCAATCAAGAATCCCGGAGGAAGAAGGCGGCACCACTACCACCACCGCTGTTGCCACCTCCATTTAATCCGATCCTACCCCGACCGATGCTCGAAAGGACTTACGCCGAGTTAGCCCAGGGTACCCCAACGTTTGACAGGGACAGCTACAAGGTCCGGTTTACAAGGCTGGAAAAACAACTCTCAACGCTAAGCCAACAGCTCACTGTCATTGCTTTCAAAATTGGTCGTTAAAATAGGAATTAGCATTGTTCCATGGAACTGCAAAGGACTGGGGCTAAGGGCCACAGAGCTCAACGCAAGAAATTTGAAGAGACCATAAAAACATCGAGATGCAATTCTGTTACAAGAAGTAATGACAACCTCCACCAGCCCGTTGATCCCATCAGGCCGCAAGCCCAACCAAGACCTGTCCAAGGGGCAAGTCATGGTGTATTTGACACCGGACTGGCCACAATATCAAATTGAGTTGCTGCGATGGTGCACAGAGAGACAAGAAGACGTCGCAGTCCGTGCAACGCATCAAGAAACACCCGTAACTTCGCATCTGTATACTACAGGCCAGGGGCTAGCAGCAAATCACCAAGAGACAATGGGTGGATAGAGCAATTACACATCCTTTACCAAAAGAACGAAAGATTATAGGGGAGACTTCGACGTGTCACATACCAGTTGGGGCACAAAGTAGACACCATAAACAGCCAGAAACTCCTGGAGGACATGACGCGGTTCAAGTACACACAACTAAACACGCCGGGCTCAACAACGAGACTCGGCTTGACTAGCAGACAACGCCATACCAGTCCAGATCTTACATGGATATACAGGAGGTATGGAAACCTATCCTTGCATGAAAACATCGACACATGGGGGAGTGACCACCCACGTATAAAGATCGACGTGGACTCCAAGAGGTCCGAAAAGAACCGGCGTTTTGTTCATACGGTCGATTGGGACCTTTATAGAATACACCTGAAAAACAGCCACGCGGAATCCTTTGCGACAGACATGCTCGATGCACTGAAAGCGGCTACAACCAGATCCAACATACCTGCCGATGCACCTACCCCGGACATTCACCTTTGAATCTCTGGGCTAGGAGACTCCGTGCGCTGCAGCGATGTAGGAGGGGCCCCAAGACACCGGCAGCACTCAGAGAGGTCACGAGACACACCATCGCGGCACACGAACACACGATATATTTGGACAGAGAACGATGGCTGTATTACAGTGTGTCCTTGTTGGAGGCATTTTCAGGAAAGAAAGTGTGGGCAACCTGGAGATCCATGCTGGGACAAAAGAGGGTAACGAAGGCCCCTCTGAACCTGGCGCTAAAAACTGACACTTCGGTAGAAGACCTCGCAGATGCGGCCGGCGATCACTTCTTCCCGCAGCCCATTGCTACGACAAAAAGCTCAATACCGAACCCGCATGCTCCAGTGCTGGCTAACTCAGCGGACCCGATGGAAGAACCCTTTACCCTGGGCGAATAGGAAACGGCACTCCACAATGGGAAGGCACACAGCGCTCCGGGCCCGGACAAAATTACCATTCCCATGCTGCGCCAACTCCCACAAGACGCCAAACACCAGCTTATCGAAGGAATTAGCGCGCTATGGGAACAAGGACTGTTACCGCCAATATGGAAGCATTCGATTGTTGTCCCAGTCCCCAAACCTCGCAAGGACAAGGACACGCTTATCAACTTCAGACCGATATCACTCACTTCATACGTATGCAAGCTCATGAAGCGAATGGTTCTAGATCGACTTAACTGGACACTAGAGAGATCCGGCGCTTTTAGATGCGGAGCATCTCTTGCTCGGGTCTATGTCCCGCGGCCTTGTAGTCCGCACTTACACTACGCACGCGCAACTCTCCTCCTTCCCTCTCTCCAACAGCTGCGCGTTACTCTCTCAGCTCTCTCTCTCACCAGCTGCGTGCACTGCGCGTGCGTTCTTCTACTCACACCGCGCGCGCACGCGCAACTCTCCTCCTCTAGTCTCCTCTCCTTCAAGTGTGAAAAAACAAATAAACGGCGAGCGGCGAGCGTTTTAAGTTTCTCTGCCGCGAGCCGCGACGAAGGCTCCCGTAGGGGGTTAGGCTAGGGCAGTCGGTGGCGCCATCTCTCGACGTCAGCACGCAACTGACTCTTTCCTCGGAACCAACACGATGCTCCGCATCACCCCATGGTTCCCCTTGGGAAGATGGTGTAATTTTTTATCCAACCCAGACAGGATTCCGACCAGGTGTAAGCACACAGGAAAGCCTCCTCTTTATGTCACACGACATCACCAAGAACCGGGCGCTAAGGGGCAAAACCATTCGCTCAATTGTCGCCATCGATGTTAGAAATGCTTTTGACTCCGTCCCCACTGGGCTGTCGTTCAGGAGGCGGAACGCTGAGGGATACAAGGCAGGGTGCTTAACTTTATTAAAGCTTTTCTTAAGGATCGGACATAATCGGTAAGAATAGGGGACCACATGAGCAATCCACGACCCAACAGGGTTGCCGTACCCCAAGGCTCTGTACTCTCGCCCTACTCTTGAGCATGGCAATGGCCGATCTCCCACACCACCTATCGAGGGTCCCAAGCCTCAAGTTCACCGTATATGCGGACAATTTCTCCCTATTGAAAGTGACAGGCGACACCCGAACCCATGAATTTTATGAATTCGTTGCCTAGTGTTTCAGCTAACGAGGCAAATGACTACTTTATTGGGATTTTTACAAAGATATATGAAAAGAGTTTCCCGTGCAAAAAACAACTTGCCCACATGAAGGCTCGGAGGGCCTGGGTAACAAATGAGATAATCAAAATGATGAGTAAAAAACACGCTCTCTACAACAAATTCATGAAATCCAGAAAACCAGGAGTGCTGGCGTTATTTGAAAAGCAGCGGACATGCTGTGACAAGTGCTTCACGTGAAACAAAGCGTACGTGTCTTTATGCTGCGTTTGAAAATGAGCGACGAATATATATTATATGGAAGAAGCTTAACTCATTTCTGCGACGTGGCCCTTTTGAATCTACAGCCATCAAGCTTAACATCGAGGGGGAGAAGAGAGACGGTTTGTCGTTAGCTGAAATAATTAAAGATTATTTTGTAAACATTGTAAAGAATGATAACGCTGCCGATGAATTTTCATTAGTGAAAGGCGTCTCTGACGCACTTCTTGCCCCCCCCCCCCTCCGCGCTGAGGATGTGGCAGCAGTTATTAGGAACCTTGGAAACAGCAAACGTACTGACATAGATGGTGTTAAAATCAAAACTATGGAACATGTATTGAAATCAATTGCTCCTCTTTTGACACATATTTTTATTTTGGCACTTAAAAATGGAAATTTTCTTAAAAAGAATGCAAGTCGCTGAGGTTACGGTTGTTTTCAAGTCTGGGGATAAAAACCACCTAGAAAATTATAGACCTGTTTCTGTGCTCCCAGTGTTTTCAAAGGGACAAGAAAAAATAATACATGCGAGATCATACGCTTTCTGCGAACAACACTGTGTCCATACATCTTGCCAGTTTAGTTTTAGAAAGGAGCATTCGACGGAACTTGCGCTATTAAGACAGAAGGAACTGAATTTAAACAACATGGAAATAAAATCAATTACCTTGGGGGTCTTCATTGATTTTTCAAAGGCATTCGGCCGTCTAAGTTATAAAACTCTGCAACAAAAATTAAAGGCATACGGGGTGCGAGGAATAGCCTAAACGATAATCAAAAGTTTTTTTTTTTTTAATATTGGCATTAGTGTGTCGTGATAGATAGTCAGCGCTATAGCCTAAAGAGAGTGACGTCAGGGGTGCCTCAGGGGAGCATCCTTGGACCCCTTCGGTTTAACTTGTACATCAGTGATATAGTAAATTTAGACGAGAGTGCAGATTTTATAATTTACGCAGACAACACCAGTTTATTCTTTTCAGGCAAAGTTGTCCACCAGGTCTTATGTGCGGCAAATAGCGTTCTGTAGAATATAAGTGACTAAACAATTAATACAGATAAGACGAAATCAATACTATTTCGATCCAAATATACAGTGTTTGCACCTACTCAAGGGCTCTTTATCTAAGGAGGAAATATTGACTTTCTATAAAATGTGAAGGTTCTTGCTGTGAGATTTAATGAGTACATGAGCTGGGACGCCAACTACAATGTATAGCTGGCATAATATCAAAAGTGGATGGCATTGGTTACAAAAATACATCACTTGCATATTCACCAGAAGAGAATAATCCGAACTATGCAATGCGGAGTTCAACGCTCACTATACAACTTTTCAAAAACCTTTATATAGTTCAAGTAACAGAGCATTACGATTATAAACTTCTTCTAACATATCAAATGTCTGTAAGGCAAAATCAACTTGTTCTTCTATCTATCGCCAATATGAAGCGGCGGGTGCCTGCATATGCAGGCCGTTATGTTGACACACGGTCAACGCCTCGCTCGAGAACAGGCTACGGCCTCCAGATGCTGCAGTTCTCATTGCCTAATTTTATAAATAGTACACATCGATTTGGCATGGCTTTCATGAGTTTGAGCAGAGATGATATTCGTTCATTGTTTGTATAGTGTTATTTGTGCCTATTCTTGATGGGACCTCCGACCTGCAAGAAATGTTTGTGATGTATGTCAGATATTTTTTTTTCTGTTTAATGTTGTGTGTTTGGCTCCTATGTAAACCTTGTTTTACGGGTCACTAGTATGTAAAATAGTTTATCTTGTTGCTGGTGGGGAGGAGAAACTCTGTCAAGCCACAAAAGTCTGCGTTTCTTTGTCCCTCCCCTCTCCCTTGGACGGAAACAATAAAGTTTAAAGATTTTTTTTCAGGAAAATTGCTACTTATGCGAACGGAGAACAAAATGGCGCTTCTACCAGCCACAGGTGTTCGTTCATTTGCCGTTTTCCACTCCCGCCATAGTTTCCTCTACGTTACCTGAATGAAAAGAAGAGATTTTAACCGGGATCAACTCATTTTTGCACAAAACGCAAAAGGCGATGTCGAGCTCCAGTCGCAGGTGGTAGGTGAAGGGTACCGTGAGGTTGCTCGTAAACGAGAATCCATTACCCCGCCGTCACCGACTGCAGCAAACAGCATGTGGCTGGCAGGGCACGTGGAGGGGGTTCGCTGACCGAGGCTGCTCACGTACCGAGGCTCGTCACCAGAATGCGGCGCAAGGGCTTACAAGGAGACTCTAGCGGAGTGGGATTAATACTTAAAACCCCCGAAAACAATGTCACCCCGTATAAGTTTTTTTTATATCTGGTTATATATAGAAATTCAGGTATGGGCTGATCGAAACGTGACTACATATAACCTTATATCTTTTCGCACAAAGAGCGTGACTAATGAAGCCAACCGAGTGCTTGGTTGAAGGCGGCGAAACTTACGACTAGCCCCTCCCTCTGTAATACTACTAGCTTATCTGACACTCGTGCGACCAAAATTAGAGCATGCATGCGCTGTCTGGGACTCTTATTAATCTACCTTATTTAAATCACTTGAACCCGTTCAAAATGGGGCAGTTAGATTTATCTTTCCCTATTACTTCTACCACACCAGTATCACCAAACTCAAATCCCATGCTGATCAGTGATCACCGAAGCCTTGAGTCACGACACAAAATTGCCAGG
Source organism: Ixodes ricinus (assembly GCA_037355805.1). NCBI lineage: Eukaryota > Metazoa > Arthropoda > Arachnida > Ixodida > Ixodidae > Ixodes > Ixodes ricinus. The sequence continues at coordinate 49,933 of JAZHYW010045810.1, forward strand.
CTCTGCTTCTTTCCCAAACTTTATTTCACATCAGTCGACAATTTTGTTATCATGCCAGCTTACCGCATTAGTCATGAGAAGGCAGTTTATCCTCTATGTGCTCTAGCATCTGCCCGTCTCTGGTCGTTGTTTTGCTCAGACAGGAAGGGACTGGAATGTTCCGCCCGCCGACGCCTTGGACCAATCCAAACTCCATCATTAAGAGCGATCCTCATCTAATATCCTATGTCTCGGAATTTGCTGTGTAACAAATAAATAAATATTATGGTTTTATCGCGCAGATACATGCCAGATATACTAGCCTTATTTGTAAAAATACCACATGTAAACTTAAATGCCCATATCGGGGGGTATCTGCCAGATATAGTGATATAGTCCCGTCGTAGAATAACCGTACAATGTTACTAGAAAGGCAATATGATGACCGCGCCATATTTTATATCGGAGGTTCTTAGGAAGAGCCGAGGACGTCGAAAGTCGAAATTCTAAATGATGCTGCTTGAGACGTAATAGAATGGTCTCCCTAGGCTCCTAGGAGAAGCCTAGGGCGGCCAAAGCTAAATTTAATAAAGCAAGCTACCCCAGACAGCACAAAGTATTGAGCAAATATTGGTACCAAATTGGAAATATTGTGCCCATACGATTTTAATTCAGTCGATATTCGTGAAGTAAAGAATGTGCCGCGCCGACACCGTCATGACATACCGTACCTGTAGCCATTGTCGGTGTCGTGTCGAGAGCGTAGTTTCTAATGGCGAATTCCACTGGGGGTTTTGGAGCGCGTCTCGATTGCCTTTTCGGGAGCGCGCGTGTATCACTGGGTGATTGAGATCAAAACAGACGTGTTCCACTTGTGGTTTTGGATGAGCTCCCACTTCAGCTCTAGGTCCCGCTCCCAGAAAAGTCGCTCCGAAGGTTTCGGTTCTATCGGTGGATTCGACCGGATCTGATGGAAGGCAGCCTGGCCTGCCCTCGGCGCGCACACGTCCCTTTCTTTCTCGACTGAGAAGAATTCGTAATGGCCGCTCGCGCAGTGCTGCCCACTTTACTGCTGCTGCTGCTTGATAATAGTTCGTCGTCAAGTTCCTCGAGCAGCTCCTCCAGCGGCAACGGCTCAAGTAACAGCGACGAAAAGGATTGCTCGTATGTCCCGCATGAATTCGACTGCCTTTTCGGACCTCCACAAAGAGGCCGAAAATCAAGACGTACTTGGACAACGTTCTTGAGTATTCAGATGAGGAGGCAAGTGGATTACGCTGGTGCACATCGCTTATCGACACACATCGTCGACATCGTCATTAACTTCGCTCGTTCGTTGAACACCTGTTGCCAGCGCTACGATTGCCAAAACATCTGCTTTGAGATCCGGGACCTCGGGGAAGGGTTTCCTGGGAAGGTGAACGACCGAAAGGCATTCGCCCATCCTGGAGGAGTGGTCATGTTCCATGGGGAATCCGGAGGCGGAGCGACTCCGTTCTATTTACAGGGGGAACAGCGCACTCGCAAAACACTCACCCAAGTCAACACACACAAAAGAAGGAGACACTTAGGCAGCGCTGACTAACAACTCTGCGGTATATTTACACTATATTCTCTTCTTCTATTTGTATTATAGACTATAACCAGAGATACAAACTGGTCTTTTTTTTTTTATTTTTCTTTCAATTTGAAGCTAAAGTGATAACTTGCTAAATTGAAATTAATGTAAGGCTAGGTAGTCTTATTCCTTTTGTGATAAGGTTTAAGACGGAGTACTAACACATCTGTCGTTAATTTTTTTCGATATTCTGTGCCTCGATAACTTCTCTTGTGAGCTGCTTCTGGTTTTTGCCAAGCACGGTGCAGTTACTCAGCAGTAAGGTTTCCCTTTACATCATGAGCAACCAACTCTCCCAAACCTATGTGTTAACTCCGTTCCGCTCGGTTCGCGCGCTCCATTTCGGATCTGGTCTACTTATCCTGGAGCGCTCCAGAATGACCTGTGGAATTTGCCATAAATGGGCTAAGCTGGCGAGGTATTCGATTCTCTTCTTTTCGCCGACTCAAAACCTACGTTGATAAAAAGCAAAAGAAAAGATAAAGCTAAACAGAATGTACTTACTATAAGCCCGAGAAAGACGAACAAAGAAACAGGGGGCGATTAGTTGCATTGTCCATCTTCCCTCGACCTTGCCTTCTGTTAGGCCTCCCCACCTTCTTGTGTGTCTTCGCATGGCTGTGAGCGAGCGCGACGGCTGCTTCATGCAAATTAGAGCGCCTGAGCGAAACACGTGTCCGCTCTCCTTAGCACAAAAACACTTGGACAAAAATATTTATCACTCGACACACTCTGACGATCTGATGGGATCACTAGTCTTCGCCGTTTCCCAACTTACGTTGATGGTAAGGGGCCACGCAAGTCCAGTTTCCGAAATGCGCCCATCAGTGTTCTGCTGCTTTTAATATGTTGCAGTCGCGACCGTAGTTTTTCATCATAAACGGCAGGAATACGTCTATACCAACGTTTTGATAATGGCCGCTTTCTTCATGAGAGTTCATGGAATTTTTGTACTGCGTTTGTTGTGCGCGCCTCGCCAAGGATCTGCTCGTCGGCGATAGCGAAACGTCCGTTGAATTTGGGCGACCTTCTTTTTTTCCTTTTTTTTCTTGACTTCGTGTTTCTATTGCCGTGTTGCACGAGCCTGATTCTGCATATCTCACGAATAACAAGAAGCCGCTGTGTTATTCGGTACATTACAAGCAGGCTTATGAGAGTTGTTTTTCTTCTGTTACAGTGGAGAGTTTTTGTAGGTCGTTCCGTTGCCCCCGACAACGATAAGAAGTTTGCGCGAAAGCGGCGGCGCAGTATCGGCTATCGTTATAGGAGTCGTCGGAAGGATCTACCAGAATTCTGTAATCTCCACGGCCCTCTCTGTTTGACTTGTGAGTTTTGTTTGCTATGAAAGCATTCTAATTTTATTTATTAGTTTTATTTACGTTCCACGCAGAAGTATCACTTCTTTAAATGTGTCGAGAACGAAATGCGTGCATTGAAAGTGATTTAATAAACTTCTGGGTGCGATTGAAAACAATTCGGTTTGTCCGTGTATGCGCGTGAGGCGTATTCTATATCGGCAATTAAAGTGTAAACGAAACCTGCCATAATTGTGGATACAAATGGGGCACATATGCCGACTTCCGACAAACACAGATAAGATGCACATGCGACGTCTGGCCGGTACCTGATCAACAGTCCGATCTGAACAGAACTCGAACGCTATCCGGCCCTATTGAAAAAAACAGCAAGGTAATCAAGCTGTTCAAGCTGGTCTTGCTGGGAGTGCGCATTCCAAGGTCGGCTCGGGCTGGTACAAAGCCACGCCCTGTTCTGTGTCATATCCATTTTGGTAGACGACAAGGGTAGCTTCAGGCACGCTGCGAACCTCCTTGTGTGCGAGAAAGAGAGAGAGGGATTGGTAGGAACGGAGAATTTGAGACACTTTTGGCTACCTTGGGCAGATCTTCGAAGGGACGGCTGTGTGCGCGTTGTTTGGAGACTACTTGAACGGCGGTGCGACCGAAGCGGGATTTGAGGAGAGAGCGAGCGGTAGTCCGTTCAGCGCGGGAAGAAGTCGGACGCCCCGACTAAGGCGTCGTTTCATGTCATCGAACACTGTGTATGCTCGTGAATGACGGTAATGCTGAGGAGTATCGCCAGTGCCATCCAAGCCACACGAATTTCCACTACTTTGCGGACAGCGCAAGAGGCCACTTCGCCCCTTTACTGGCGAGACCCAGGTTCGCTTCTCCCATCCGTGTAGTATTTTTTTTATTGTTATTGCCTGTTTTTGGCGTGTATCTAGTAATTTTCGTGTTGTGTGTCAGCGCAGAGGATGTGTGGCATCTGAGAGTCATGTGAGCAGGCCGCGAGTACGAATATAATACATTGGATGACGAGCTGGATTTTCGGAAAAGTTTGGCGTGTTTATCCTGTGTATCAATTAAATTGGCTAAACTGGTGGGAAAGTCCACCAGCTTAACAAGCATGACCAGCATGCCAAACTGGGCACGTTGTTGCAATAACCCAGTTTAAAGCTGGGACCAGATCAACCAGCTTGACCAGCATGTCAAACTGGGAATGCTGGAGCAGTAACCCAGCATGAAGCTGGGATGCTGGAGCCAGCTTGTTAGTTTTTTCATGAGTGCGTCGATACAAAGCCGGTGGCGAAACGGAGGTACGCCAATACCTGCCCAATGTCGGGACGTGGTGCAAAACCGCACATGTGTTAGCGCCTCCATAATGCTCTTGTGCTGTATGAGTTCGTATTACATTTAATTCTTACGAGCTTGAAAAAATCGCTACATGTTGAAAAATGCATATCAATATCATCTATGTCGCGTGTCTGTGCTTTAGCGTAGTATTATATTTTTGTATCATTTTTATGCTACCAATTTTTATGTAGCTGTGACTTGTGCTTCCGTGTGACTTAAGTCGACTGTGTTTTGTGAGCTGCCTTGTGTTCCCGTACGTTTAAAACGTTCTTTCCTTATAACCCCTGTTTATGTAGCGTTAACTTTTTTTCCTGCCATCCTGCTTGACGTGTAAAGTCTGCGGTATGAAATAAATAAAATATTAAAATCTGGCTGATATTAGGGTTCATTTCGGTCCGACACTGACCAAGTATAGCCATACTGTTTCGGGATGCTAATACAGACAGAACCCAGGCAGCATACAGTGTTGCGCTGATGATGCCGTTAAATAGGAAAGATCGTAGCCGATACCATTTTGATGCAGCCGATATTTTGTGAGTATCCGATGGGCCGCGCCGACGCCATCCTGACTACCCACCAGCGTTTTTAGTGGAGTGTGGGGAGTGTCGTTTGTGAATCGGCTATGCTGGCCAGATATTCGGATTTCTTGACCAAACTAAAGCCGACGTCGAAAAAGTATATGCTTCCTTTAAGCCCGAGAAGGACAGAGCATAGCTAGCAGGGGAGCTTAGCTGCATTGTGTATCCACCTTCGACCTTTCCTTTGTTAAGCCTTCCCGCCTTGTTTTGTGTCTTCGTGTGGCTTTCAGCGAGAAGTATGGCTGCTTCAGGAAAATCAGAGGGTGGCGCGAAACACCTGACCGCTCTCCGTAGGACAAAATCGCTTGGACGAGGATTTGTCACGGACTCGCTCTGACTCGCCGATGGCATCACTCGTGCCAAAGTCTTTGCCGCTTGCCGAGTTATGGAGATCGGTAGATGGGCCACGTTGGTCCTGTCTATTCCAACGTTTCGGTAATGGACGTTTTTTCGTCGAAGTCCGTGGAATTCTTGCACGGTGTTTGTTGGACGTGGATCGCCAAAGAACTGCTCATCGGCGACAGCGGGCTTTTTTAATGTGGGAGACCTTTTTCTGTACTTTCTGTTCGCATTGCTCTGGGCAGCCCCAGTCGGATTATGCTTCTATCACGGATTGCATCACAGCAATGTTCATTTCTATGTAGACTGCAAGCACGCTTGTGATAGTAGTCCTGCTTCCTTCTCAATAGATAGTTTTATTATATCGGTCCGGCCGGTACCTTCGATACGCCCGATAACAATGCAATGTACGCGCGGAAGGTGGCGGCGGATATTGTGTATCGTTATCGGAGACATCGGTACGATCTACCATAACTCTCTAATCTCCACTGTCCTTCGTGTTTGATTTACAAATTTTGCTTGGCCTGAAAACAACGTATAAGCGTAACGTGCCATATGTTACGCTTATGCGCTTATACTGAAAACAGCGTAACATGCATCATAAGGTTGTTTATGCGCCATTGAAGGACATATATAGGCCTGTATATGCGCCATATTATGGTCAGGGTATAAATATAAGTAGTTTATTTCCATCTACATTGATGGTGCAGGTCGAGGAAAAAGCTGTGAAATTCAGCTTGATAAGCGACCTGGAACCCCTACATAGGCACAACAGCAGAGGTACAGGAAAAAATACTTTTCATGCGAAAGTGCAAAACGGGTGGATAATATACGCACACAACACACAAATCAAAGAAGATTGAATAATCCTGGAAAAATATACAAACCGCCAGATTACTGATATTTTACCTATCCAGGTTTACAAAATATTCTCGAAGTTGCTTAAATGACATCCAATGAGATCCAACTCAGTAGCATCAAACTGGTTAAGTAATTTAGGCAGCGGTTATCTAATAAACTCTGAGCCGTAATTTGTTTTCCTCACTACCATTTCCTAATATTCTGCGTGACGAATGGGGTAAACCGGTTCCTTTACAGATAGATGTGCCAAATTCGTAAGAAAACGCGTGTTTCTGTAGCTTTCCAATTCGAATGTATTGCTAAATATATAGTTGAATAAATTATATATAATAATAACAGGGAGAGCCGTAAACAGAGCAGCTGTATGAGAGTCAAACAGGACGCCACCGACGGACCTCAGCACCTTTTTGGAATCGAAGTAAATTCTCAAGATTGAATATTGTAGCTGAGCCTCAGACGGAGATGGCAGTAATTTAAAAGGGAATAAAAGAGTGAAATATAGATTAAGAACTTCAGATTCTCTGGCAAAATTGTTCGATGGCGGTATATTAATCCAAATATTCTTGACAGTTTGGGAATTATCAAATTAATGCGATTGTCCCAGGACATATTTTCAGAAAACATTACTTCCAGTGCCCTGAAATGACTCAGAATCTCGATTGAAGTTGAATTTAGAGTGACATCTCGCGTTAATCCGACCGATTTTTTTTTTTGTGTGTGAAAAAGTACAGCTTTTGTTTTGTTTATGTTTATTTGTAATGAGTTCTCCCGACTCCAAATTTCCAGTTCGGACAACGTCAGATTTGCCATGTCTAGTAGCACATCATAGTCCTCTCCTGAAGTAAATATTGTTCTACGTCGGCATAGTTTAAAAATTTGACAATTGGGCTAATGTTTACGACGTCATTTCCCTATAAATTAAAAAGCGAGGTACCTAATATACTGCCCTGAGAAACACTATAAAGTATTGGTTTTGCTGAGGAAGAAGTCCCATTTAGACAAACATACTGGGCTCGATACTCCAGGTAAGACCGAAAAACCAGTAACGCGTGTCCCCGAGTGCCATAAATGTAAAGTTTTATCGTAAAATTTTGTGATCAAGGCAATCAAACGACTTTGTAAAACCCACAAAAACTCCCCAAACAACTTTTTCTAGAAAACGTTGCAAGATAAACTCTTTCTGCTCAGGTAAAGCATCCTCCGTTGAACGATGTTTCCTAAAACCAAATCGCGAATCTGTAATCAGTTTGTATTTATTTATGAAATATTTCAAACGGATATAAAACAATTTTTCAGCCCTTTAAAAGAACGGTAGTATTGATATGGTTCTGTAGTTTCCCATTCCATTCCTTTCTCCTTTTTATATAAAACGGAATCTTTAGCCAATTGCATGCGCTTTGGGAATGCTGAAGTTACTAAAGCCAGGTTAAAAATATGACTTAATATTGAAATTTTATCAAATGAACAATATACTTCAATGGTCTTATCTGGATGCCATTGGCATCACAGCTTCCGCCATTTTTTGTTGCAAGATAAATAAAAAATTACCTCAGATTCACCAACTGGTTCAAGAAATATTGAGACGTCGTTCCTCGCATCACAAAAACTAGAATTAAAGCTATGTTTGGTGCTCGTTCTACTCACAAGATGGTCATTGAAAGCGTCAGACAATAAATAACCTGTCAGTTTTACACCATCACACTCTATTTGTTCGATAGAGCTTCTTGGTTCATTGCGACCTAAAATTGAGTCTATTTGTGCTCACACATTATCCACACGACCGTTTGTAGACTCAAAATGTCATAATGATAACGAGTTCTGGCGCGTCGAATCTGTTTTGTCAAAGCATTGCGATACGACTTAGATACCCTCAAATCATCTAGGTTTCTGGTCTTCACAAACTTATTATACAATGTATCTTTCGTGCGAATTACAGCAAATTCGGCGTTATCCATAGATTTCGAATACGTCTGGATTTTCTAAGTGATTTGACCGGAAAATTGGTCTTGTGTAGGGTAGAAAGGTGATCCATAAGAGTGTTATAGGCTCCATCCTCGTCGTCCTCACCAAATGCTTCAGTCCAGTCGGTGTTGGTAATATCCTGACGAAACGCATGCAACCGATCACGAGTAATGCTTTGAAATGATATAGGGTGAGTTTTGCTTCTGTTTTGAGATAGATTCTTGATACTGAGAAGTACTGGGAGGTGATCGCTCAAATAACATGCAATGACTCCGCTTTTTTATGTCGCTAACTAGATGATTAGCTAGTAAATAGGTCTAGTGAGTTTCTGTATGCCAAGCGATCCTGGCTGGTCTACTAATGATATTTCTACAGTCATTCGTATTTATAAGCGACATCATATCTTTTTTACTTTCGTGTCTGCACTGATATCTATGTTAAAGTCACCGACCACGGATGATATTATAAATACCTTCATTGATAAATACCAAGAAAAACATCAAAGAACTTTAAAAAAGACTCAACATTACCGTCAGGAGGGCGGTAAACTACAGCAAAATATTTTGGTTGTTACGTGTGCACAATATTTCATAAATATGAGTAATGCAATAGTAGTTATCCAGCAGTTCACAGATTATATCTTCTTTCATTAGCAATGGTCACTCCTTCTCCCCGTTTGGCCATGCGATTTAAGTAGTAAGAGTGGTACAGGGGTAAACGAAGTACGTCCGACTCATCCGTATACCAGGTTTCGGTAAGCATAATTGTATAATATAACATATCAAACTGATCAAACAACATATCTAGTTCGGTAGCCTTATTTTTGGCCGGCTGTGCATTTGAGGGAAACAGTTTCTAGCGCCTGTGTAATCTGAACCAAGATGATTTTAAATCTGTATATACGCTATACATGGCTGTACACGTACCCTTATTAGACGTGCAAGGTTCTATATGGTTCGAAACGTTTCAGATCGCAACTTTGCGTACGGGATTGCAAAATCTTTCAATTTTATTATTCGCCGCTTGGGCATACCCTGGATTGGAAATGCGGGAGCTCGTGCTGAACAAACGCCGGCACTTCCTCGATCAAGAAATCCAGTTTCTGCTAGGTCCAGTGAAGAGATGTGTCCTGGATTTAGTTCCCCAAAAGGTCTCTTATTTCTTATTGTGGCTTCTAACTTGCCATGAATTTCAGTGAAAGAAGTGTCTTCGAGCTCCTTCCTTATGCGCTCTTTGTTACATCAGGCGAATCCCCAAAACAATGTTCCTCTAGTTGGCGCCAGTTTCTTTTTTTTAGTCGTGCATTATAAGATAAGGACGACATCTCAGGAAGGAGGGGGAAGGCACTTTCTAGTGTAACAGTTCATCATTATGCAAGCTGTCATTTTGCACGACGTCTGGCGCCTGCACACCTGACATGTGAGACCCTACTATAAACAGATGAACATCAAGCCGGTAAAGCACGCATAAACGTTTGCTTAAAGTCAACTAAAATTGATAGAACATGTTTCTATCACACAAAATCAGTCGGATTTAAATTGTGGTTACTAGTGTTTCTTCGGGTAATTAGGAAAACCGACAAACGCTTTTATATGTTCAACACAGCGTGTCCTTACTAACGTAGACATAGGGAAATTTAATGAGATCTTCAGACGGGGCAGCACCGCAAGGTTGTTCCTTACTATTCTGTGCACTCCATTACGTCATTCCTTTAATTCGAGCATAGGCGTCCCGATTAATTTTATAACAACATACCTATCTCTAGTAAGCAGGTTCAGGCCCGAACGAAACGGCGTTTTGAATGGACACGTCGGCAACGCCACGAAAATTACCGATTTGGTGATAATGAGTCCTTAGTTCTTTGCTGGGCCGTCTAAGATGCCCTTCGTCTGTTAGATACTTAAATACCTCAAAAATATATCTTGAAACAAACCTGCTTCTGCGATTCTAATATTAAGTTTTCAAAGCATGCAACAGAAGCGCGTTTGAAAAAGTGCATAATTACTTTGTTGAATGATATGTGACATGCGCGACTCGTCTATTGCCCCGGATCCATTCAAATTTTTCTATCATTGCTCTGCTGCGTGTTGGGTTTTCTGCCGGAGGCAGCCCTCTAGCTCATGTGGAAACAAAGGATTTTGACGCATATGTGTCCCAGGTGTCGAATATAACAATCACGTGACCCCAAATGATCTCGATTTCGGATAAGCCAGAATGTTCGCGAGTGGCGGGAGCTCCTCGCATACTTCGTACCAGCTTGAACGGTTCAACGCATGGGAAAAACAAATTCACTTACCGCGATCATTCACGACGTGATGCCACTTTAGCACAAGTTCGCTCACTCGTGAGTGCGTGTCCGAGAGCTACCGCGCAGTAAAATCCATTCGACGGGCCCAAGCAACGCCGATATTCTGGCTTGTGTTGTAATCGAGGTTTCTTTCATATGAGTGCAATGCAGCCTGCATACTCCAACAAGCTTCGGTTCCGGTGCGCCTTGGAGGGTACATTAAATTCGAAAGCAATCTTCGCCAGCCGAGAAAAGCGGACGGAAGAATAACAGATAACAGGTTTCACCCAAATCCAAGCAGATGCTTTTTAATTGTCCTCGTACTGCGGATAAGCCTTAGCACGTAAATGCTTCATACACGCCGTTTGTTTTTGTTTCACCTTAAGCCCAGACGCAGCCAAGGGGACGAGGCGATGGGGCCAATCATACAGCGTCCAAAGCGCACCATCTGGTGTTTCTCGTGGTTCTGTGCGTGTTAAATCACCGCTGAGTCAATCATGATTAGAAAAGGCCGAGTGAGTTGTGAATGTTCCAAATCCCCTGTTCGCGCATCAGAACGCAAGAGAGGAGCACGCCAATCGAGATGGCCACAGCTGGAAAACACCCAGGAGCGTGCAAACACGAGGCAGCCAAGCGCGTACCGTCACTGCCCGAGGTTGGCGGAAACCAAAGCACGACGGCTCATTCGGGGGCAAGCAAGCGCTCGAGGCGCGCAAAGAGCAGACCAACTTGCACGGCCTCTTGCTGTTAAAACGGGGCATCTCTAGTCGTAACATTCGACTACGGGCCGAAAGTCCCGCTTCTCTCATGCCGTATTGCAAGTGCGGCCTAAAAATTCACAAAAAGAATATTTTGTCAATACTGTTTTGAATACAACTATAAGTGGGGGAGCTGGGGTCCGACAAAATTTTGTAAGCATAGGTGAGGCTAAGCAGCTGTCGCCTTTTTTCAAGCGACATTTCATGACAGTCAACATACAAGCTAAGCACAGGGGACGTGCGAAAAGCACCAGATGCCAAACGGAGCCCAAGGTGATGTACTGGGTCGAGCATTTTTAAAGCAGACGGTCTCGCAGAGGCGTAGACAATTGAGCCATAATCAAGGCGGGATCGAATGAGAGAAGAATATAGACGAAGGAGACATTTCTTATCCGAGCCCCACGACTTGTGCGAAAGAACTTTGAGTATGTTCGATGCCTGCAGAGTTTTTTGCTTGAGCTGTTTGAGATGCGAAACAAAAGTAAGTTTACGGTCGAAGGTAACTCCTAGAAATTTGTGCTCCGTTTTGATAGCAATGTTGCTTCCATTTAAAAGAAGTGTTGGATCTAAACAGAGGCCACGCCTTAAAGAAAAAGGGACACAAACAGTTTTCTCCGGAGAGAACCTAAAACCATTCTCATCAGCCCATGTCGTCATTTTATTTATGGCCAGTTGTAGCTGCCGCTCACAGCTAGACATATTACATGACGCTACAGATATCTTGAATGTCATCGACATATAGCGAGTAAGATACTGAAGGAGGAATGACTTTACTAAGAGAGTTAATTTTTATTGCAAAAAGTGTGACGCTTAGGACTCCACCTTGAGGAACACCATTCTCTTGAACGAACCAGTCTGATAAAGTTGTTCCCAACCGAACTCGAAAAGTGCGTTTATACAAAAAGCTCCTTATGCACTGAAGCATTCTACCGCGTATTCCGTACATAGAAAGGTCGCGCAAGATGCCATACTTCCAAGTGGTATCATAGGCCTTGTCCAAATCAAAGAAAACAGATACACAATGCTGCCTGTTGACGAATGCCTCGCGCACAAAGGTCTCCAGCCGCACTAACTGGTCTGTTGTAGAGCGATCAGGCCGACAGCCACACTGATTGATATCCAAGATATTATGCTGCTCGAGAAAATAAATAAGACGCCTGTTAATTAATCTTTCAAAGGTTTTCCCCAGACAACTTGACAATGCTATTGGTCTGTAACTTGCAGGGAGGGAAGGGTCCTTGCCAGGTTTCAACAGCGGTATAACTTCAACCCGCTTCCATTCAGCAGGAAAGTATCCATCACTCCACAGGCCATTGAAGTAAGCGAGAAGGGCACTGAGTGACTCTCTAGATAAGTGTCGGATCATGTCGTAGTGGATTCCATCAGGACCGGGGGCTGAATTCTTGCGGGAGTTCAGAGCCGCTTCGAGCTCAACCATTGTAAATGGCTGATTATAAGGTGCAGACGCTCCCCTGTGAAGCAGAGCCTCGTCTTTTCCATGCCTGTCTTACGCTTCAGGAATGTTGGAGAGTAATGTGCAGAGTTTGACACAGCAGCGAAGTGAGTGCCCAACACATTAGCCTGGTCTAACAATGAGGCTCCAGAAGAAGGAAAAAGGGGGATTGTAAAACAGCGGTACTTCCCTCGACCTTGTGAAGTCGGTCCCACACTTCCTTTGCTGGAACATAGCTGCTGATGGAAGACAAGTAACCTCTCCAAGATTTTCCTTTAGCCTGCTTCCGAGTCCAACGGGCACAAGCTCTGCGCCTCTTGAATTCAATCAAGTTCACAGATGTCGGGTATCTACGAAAGACACCCCAAGCCTTATCTTGGTTATTCTTAGTGGTGGAACAATCCTCATTCCACCATGGCTTGCATTTCTTGGGGATGTTCGAAGAAGTTTGAGGGATGGAGCAAACAGCAGCACCAATAATATGCTCTGTGATGTAGGCTGTGGCATCGTCATGAGTTAACGAAGAGAACATAGAGGGAACAAGCTTGGATTTTTGGCTAAAAAGAGCCCAGTCTGCTTTTTCTAGCTTCCAACGTGGAGTCCGTATTCATGAGACTGGGAATAGATTTTACGCTCTCCAGAGCAACCGGAAAATGGTCGCTTCCAAAAGGATTGTTTAAAACGCTCCATGTGAAACAAGACACCAAAGATGGAGATGAAATGGAAAGATCAATGGATGTAAATGAGTTGTGAGTTGCGCTAAAAAAGGTAGGCTCTCTGCTGTTCAAAAGACAGAGACTAGATGACAGTAAAAACCGTTCAATGACCCCACCACGCGAGTCCTGGCGTGTGCCACCCCACAAGGGATGGTGGGCATTAAAATCGCCTAAAAGTAAAAAGGGGTGAGGGAGCTGAGTGACTAAATCATGGAGATAATGAATATGCAGTGGAACATTTGGTGGAATATAGATGGAAACAACGGTGATAAAACGGTCCAAGAGGAGACGTACCGCTACGGCCTCGAGAGGTGTAGAAAGAGGAATCTGAGAACAAGCAACTCCACTTTGGACGATCACCGCTACTCCACCAGATGAGTTTGATGTGGAACGATCCTTTCTAAAAACTTGGTGACGACGTAAAATAGACACATGATGATCATTAAGGTGCGTCTCTTGTAAAGAGAGAGCTATAGGACGGAGGTCATCCATAAAAAAGTTAACATCGTCAATGTTCCGTAAAAGCCCGCGGCAATTCCACTGCATGAATGTAAATTTAGCCATTATTCTAAAACAAAGTTAAAAGATTATTAAATCAGCACAAGTAGTAAGGTAGAAGTAAAAGTAAAAACGTCAACTCTGCTGCGCAGGGCAAAAAAGAATGTACAACATCACTTGGGAGGGATTACAGGTTTTTTGTTTTTGTGTTTATTTTTAGAAGTCTGCCACTCCATGTCGTCTTGCTCAGACGCATGAGTGGAGACTTCTGTACCCTCATCCATAGCCTCTGCTTCCTGGAGCGAGGCCTTTGCTGCAGGTTTGGGCATGCTCGGAGAATGGGGCGTCATGCCCCGTCCACGACCAGACCCCAGCCAAAGGGGCGGAGGAGGTGCTGGGCAGGGTGTCACCCGAGATCACCCGTTCCTGCCCCTTAGGCGCTGCAGGAGCGGCACGAGAGCCATGCCGCTCCTTCGAAGATGCTCTCTCCAGGGAGTGTGGGCGAGAGTGTCGACCCTTCTCCCTGGAAGGAGATCGCAGAGGAGGGACGGTTGCGGCAGCCACCGGCCCATCCTGGGTTTGGGAAACAGCCTGAGAAGATACAGGCTGTTGCCCTGTTGCAGCGCGAGGGTTCGCACTCTGGCTGGGAGGGTCCGTAGACCGCCCAGCCGAGATTGCGTGCCCCGGAAGCTGAATTTTCAGCTGGGGCGTGGGGGACTGCCGTGGCTTCCCATAGTCCAAAAAGGACGTCTGGGTTGCCACTGCAACCTTCAGTGGTGCAGGTCCCCGCTGCACCACCTGTGCATAGCCGCCCTTGCGCAAGAACGCAAAGCGACGGCGCGCTTCAGGGTAAGAGAGGTTTTCTTTGACCTTTAAGTTCAGGACTTCTTTCTCTTCTTTCCATGTCTTGCACGATCGAGAATACGCTGGGTGTGGGTCACTACAGTTCACACAATGGGCTTCATTTGAGCAAGAGTCCGCAGAATGGTCATTTTTCCCACATTTGGCACAAGTGGCCTTACCACGGCAGTTCTGAGAGCCGTGGCCAAACCTCTGGCATTTAAAACACCTTCGAGGATTAGGCACATAGGGCCTAACCCTGCAGTGGAGATAGCCAGCCCTAACAGCCTCGGGAAGTGTGGTGGATTCGAAGGTTAAGACTATGTGTTTAGTTTTCCGCTCTTGACCATCCCGACGCATGGAGATGCGCCTCGCAGCTACAACTCCTTGGTCAGAGAGCCCTTCAAGTATTTCAGTGTCGGAGGCCTCAATCAGATCATCTTCGGAGATAACGCCCTGAATAGTATTGAGTGTACGATGGGGTGAAACAGTCACTTTGTGATCAGACACAGAATTCAAAGCAAGGAGTGCAGTACTCTGCTGTCTGGATTCAATTTCCACGAGTAGGTCACCTGAGGGCATCTTTTTGGCTTTGAAGTTCTTTCCGACCGCACTTTCTAGCACTTTCGCAACAAGAAAGGGGGACATCTTGGAGAGTGGTGTATCGTCTTCAGAATGAATAACCAAAAATTTGGGGAATGTAGGGGGAGATGAGGTCATGTCTTTCAGAGGGACTTCGGTGCGGACCCTTTTCAGGGCCCGATCAGAGGAAGGTTTAGTTTTGGAACCCATGAGAGATGGGAGGAGATTCAGTGCCCGGGTGCACCGCCCACCACGGAGCCCAACAAGGGGGTAGGTAATGTGCCATAGCAAGAAAGGCTTGGCTGACACAATTACTCTACCAGTGCTGCCCGGGCACTATAACCGAGTGTGGATGCAGGGACAGGACCTGTTTCCACTCAAGGTTAGCCCTTGCCGCCTAAGAAGGTGAAAAAGGAAGGAAGAGAGTGTAGAAGAAAAGAAAAAGAGGTGGGAGGAAAAGTGAAAGAAGGAAGAAGAGGGTAGAAGAGGCGACTGACTGAATCATCCTGGTCGGGCCAAGCCAGGACACCCGTCTACGAGAAGCAGGGGCCGAAGCGGTGTATTGCCTCGCCCGGGGGCCCCGAAGGGTCCAAACAAACCCCGGGCTCAGCTCAACCACCAGGGTCCCCTTTTCCCCGGACACGGGTTACGCCACGCACAGCCAGACGTGGGTGGGCGAACCCACATGGCTCGGGGTTCGTAGTGACGCCACTCACCAAGCACCTACCGAAGTAGGTGCCCCCTGCGTGCGGGTATGGTGGCCCACGTGGCTGGGGTCCGTGGTGACGCTACTCACCAAGCACCTAGCACCTAAGGTGCAGGCGCCCCCTGCGGAGCTCGGGGTCCGTGGAGACGCCACTCTCCAAACACCTGCTTTCACAGGTGCCCCCTGCGGGGAGCAATAAATTTTTATCACGGAGGAAGCGAAATTAAGGTTGCGTTTAAGAAACCAAAGCATCTTCCTGGCTGTAGAAGTTTAAGTCTGAAGATATTGTAACACCAATATATTTAAATTGGGAAAATTGGGACTGATGTCGATTATCAATTTGGTACACAAATGAAGGGACGTTTTTTGTTGTTAGTTATTAGAGAGAACACCCTGTTGTCGCAATTATATTTTATTTTGCATTGCTTACACCTCTCTTGTACCAGCTGTAGAGAAGAGTTTATCTCTACCTGATTATTGTGGCAAGATACATTTGAGTACATCAGAAATCACTCTGCGAACAAGGAGAGTAACATTTGACCCTTTCTTCTGCTGTATTATACATATATATACATATACATACATATATATATATATATATATATATATATATATATATATATATATATATATTAAAATAGGTCATGCGACAGACCCTTGCAGAAACTGCGGAAGGTACTCTGACAATACTTGATTTTTATGCCTTTATTTGTCCAAACTTTTTGTTTGTAGAGATAAAATTTAATACATGGAACGGTGTTTTTGTTTACACTCAGATTTAGGAAATTAAAATAAGCTCTTGCGTGACGCACCTGATCAAAAGCTTTCGAGACTATGCATATTGCATCAATCTGTTTTCGATGGTCCCTTAATTCGGCAAAAGTATGCAAAGGTCCAACGATTTGTGTCACAGTCCACAACGACCTTCTAGGACCATGTTGGTTAAATAAAAACAGCTTTCATTTGTCAAGATAGGTGATGCAACTCTTTAGATACAATGTTCTTGAGTAACTTGCAGCATGCACACGTAAGCGAAGTAGGCCTATAATTTTCAACATGAGCGTTCGGCTCCATATTTGTACACTGATACGACCCTCAGCATATGCTAGTCCGAATGTACTTGATGCCGTTCTAAACCTTAGTGTAATAACAAATCAATATTTGAAAACCCACTTCGCGTAACGCTTTAATTATGCGGTGGGATTTCATCTGGTTTCGCAAATTTCGATACAAATACTTGAAAGTATAAAACATCAAGGAAGGGGACGAAAACAGGACCTCTTTCAATGAGTAACGACATATAATGTTGCACAAAATATAAAAACCGCCTCGCAGATTCAACGTTCTCGAAAAATTAAAGGAGAAAATTGTTAAAAAGGAAGGAATTTACTAAAGATAATAAAATGTAAAAAGCGCTGGCGTTCCGACAAGGCATCAGTAATCTAGTTATTTCTGGTGCAAAGAATTCGACGTCAGCCATTGTCAGGGATATTGAAGGTGCACAAATATTGTTGTATATAGTCACACAAGAAAATCTACTATAAGTTTAAAAATTAAAAAAAAGTAGAAAGCCGTTTACAACTCCCTGTAACGCCGAATTAGAGCGCAGCTCTTAAGGAGGAGGGGAAGGCACGGAGGGGGGGGGGGGTCACGTGACCTTGGGGGGGGGGCGGGAAGATTTTTCGCTAAATTTAGCCTGGAAAATTTTACACTAAATTTAGCAGGAAAAATTTTCCGCTAGATTCAGCGAGAGAAAACTTTCCGCTAGATTTAGCGGGAAAATTTTCCTGCTAAATTTACCGCGAAATTGCAAAGATATTTCTAGATTTAGCGGGGAAAATTTTCCGCTAGATTTAGCGGGAAAATTTTTCCGCTAAATTCAGCGGGGAAATTTACCCATCATGCACCGCGCGGTTACGCCGACGGCGACGCCGCTCAAGCCGCAAACGGGCGCCTAAGAGCTGCGCTCTAAAACACTAGCGCCACGATGAGGCATCAGTAGTCCAGTCGTCTGTGGTGTTAGGAATTCGACCTCTTTCTTCGTAAGTGATAATAAATGTCAAGAAATTCTGTTGTTGACAGTCCCCATGGCGAATGATTCAATGATTTCGATCCCAACTTTGTTGTTGTGCCCACCCAGTATTCTAGTATAAGAGAAATGAGGAGTACAGTCATCGCACGTGCGGCTGTAAGCGACGTTTGGGAGAAAAACTCATTGGAAGCCTTTGATGCTTCTAAGTCGTGTTCTCAGATTCGAAGGTTGACGCATCTCCCAGTTTGCCTGTTTCCTTCCCCGTCGTAAATGTTTTATGCTATCAAGTATTCGTATCGATTGACCAACACACTCGTTCTTAATTAGTATTCCCACAAATTTTGTTGTGTCAATCTGTAAAACCAAAAGAAAAAATGTCTCGCTTGGAGATAACCACGTCTGCCAAAGTTTCGAGAACAAAAATAGTGATTTGCATCGTTTATTCGCTCATTCCGTATCTGAAGGGAACTCTCCTCCGGAAGCTGCCGTTTTTTATAACGTTAGTTGAAACACGTCCCAAAACATCAATTCAATCATTAACATTGCCTTCGTGAAGCATTATCTCTTTTTTATTATTGTCGTGGTGTCTCGTGCTGGTTTCTATGCATATGTGTATTTATTGCTTGGTTTGCATTAATAACGCGCCCACCTACTTGAGATAGGAATCTGGCCTGAAGTACTGTGAAACAAATCGTTACATTAGTGCATTTTATTTATAATACGTTGAAGCTTCCTCGAGTCGCTGGGAAGAGGCAGACGTTTGTCTTAGTGTTCCCGAGTGCTAGCCTCGCAGTCCTTGTGAGAGGCTACAAGATACACTGGCTCAGGCAAGCTAAACAGTTCTGCATGGACGCTCAACTGATGACTTTTGGGGGGGGGGGGGGGGGGGGGGGGTGTTCGGGTTTTTACTTTTCGGTCGTCTTTCTCTTACAGGTACTGGCGGCGTCTCCCCATGTGGACTCTAAACTCGTTCCTACTTTGCAGTAACTGCTAGAGTGTGGCGCGTCCTCGTCACTTGAAAAAAAAAGGGAAAAAATACCCCGCAACGTTATATTTAGGTCGAACTATACATGCGAAAGATCACTAAAATGTTTGCCACACAGTATAAAATTCGTTCGTAAAAGTGAAAACTGCTCAAAACTAAAAAAGGAAAAGGAAACGTAAAAAAGTTTGCTCAGGATGTATTGCACATGTCCTCCCCTTTCTGCACATGTGGTGCTTTAAAAATGAAACCACTATCGGAACCGTTCGCGAGGCTCCGGTGATATTCGAATGAGAGAGGCACTCCTCCTCCCCCCCCCCCCCCGCGTCCTTCTCACCGCGCAGTCAGTTATATTGGGGACCACCTGCCCCCTTTCATCCAGAATATTGCCCGTCATCGCTCCTGCCCCTCGTGCGTCTTTGCTTGAAAAGCTTGCGCTCTAGACGCTCTTTATTCGCGCTCCTCTCAAGCTAAATCCACTCCGCTTCATTGCAAGGATAGTCAGCACGATGGAATTCAAAAGGTAAGCCCGACGATGTCTGTACGATGTTGCATATAACTTTTTTAGTCTCAAAAGTGCAAACATTATTTGAAATATTTCTGTTATTGTTTCCTACGTCGTCATGATAATCTCAACTTTAGAAATTCGCTAATGCACTCTACAAAATAAATAACGTGCTTTATGAAGCAGTAGGTTACGGGCTAATAAAGAGATTGAAAATGTATTGATAGGAAATATCATCTTCGAATTCAAAATCACAAAAAGCATAGCTATTGATGGTTAGATTCAAGTATTAAATCACCCATAAAGGCGAAAGTAAAGGGTCGTTGGGTTAAAGAGGGAGCGTGGATACCAGTGCAGTAGCGATAACAAAAAAAAAACGTAATTATACCTAGAACTTTTAGCATCGATCTCAGCCGCTGCTGCTCGGTTGCCTTCTCGCGAACTTGCACGATAAACGCTACACTTCATGACATTGCTTGCAATCACTTTCACTTAAATTCAGACCTAAGTTGTTAATAGCTTCAAATCTACAGCAAGTTGAACGTTTGTCACAATTTTCGCGCGCAGCTTCGCGTGCGATTTTAATGAGTTTAAGAAATTATAGCCTGTTTTTGTCCCTATAAATTACGGTGCAAAAAAAATCGGTTTGCGGATTGCGGTTTAGGCAAACAGCAATGCCTTCGAACCAGCAACTACCCATTGGCGGGAGGCAAACCTACCATTTAGGTTGACTGGGTTAGGGATCTAGCCGATGTTGCCACATGTGGGAGCTGACAGCGTCATTTTTCTCTCTCGCAATCGCCACGACGCAAAAGTAGAGCGTAGCTTTGGAGCACCTGTAGAGTGAAGTTTAACCCGTCGAAGAGGCGACGGGGTAAAACGTCCTCCTTTCCATTCTTTCAAGATGAGAAATACTCAATTCTGTGAAGCGCCAGTGGATGTCTGCGAGACACTTGAAGGGGATCGAAATACTTGACAATTGTCTTTAAAAATCTATTATCTGAGCGAAGTGCTATCCTCGTTTATATCTCACTGTAGCACATCCGAACTGCTTCTGATAAATAATGCTAACCAAAACAGTAGCACATGCAACCTTGACTCTGCCGCGCGTCGCGTCACCAGTTTGGCACTTGCTTTTTGTTGTGTATCTCGTTGTTTTGTAAAGAAACTTGGTGGACTACAATTCTGCGGACATACATAATTGAGTACGGGAGTGAGCGATGTTTGATATTGCCTGGTGGTGTAGCTCTTCCAGTCCCCCATGGCAAATGTTTATAATAATAAATATTGGTTTATTTTCCACCGAAGGTACAGTGTTGGTGAGGGCTTTGGTAAAAAGCTGTTTATACAGCTTGACTAGTACTAAGCCCCCTCAACTTCAGCAGCCACAAGCAGCCTGCATAAAAAAAGGAAATACACTGAAAACACTAAACAAAGAAGAGGTTGAACAATCGGCAAAGAGATATACGAAACTAAAAAAAATATTAGCAGGCACTATATCAAAAAGTCACTTGCAAACATCGTTCAAGGCACGATAAAAAAAATTGTCATACAATACTGAAAAGTAGAAAAAAGAGCACTGCCCCACAACATTCAAGGCAAAAACAGAAAAAAATAAACTACGTTATTTATTTGTACAATATACAAACCATAAGCATATTCGCTTTTGCAAAAAGAATACGCAGAAAATACACAGAAAGGCACCATTCAATCGTGGCCGATTGGCCGAAAGTATCATGTCCCGCAAGGTACTATCGGCAACAATATGAGCGTGAACGCACCTCCGCGTGTCGCCGCTGCCGGGCCGCCGCCCTGACGGCGCTGTTTTGAAGCTTTGAACATACGTGTGAAAATCCTGTCGCTGTTCTCGCTTTGACTGTTAACATCCGTCTGACTATCTGTTATCGTCTGTTTTCACCATGGTAGGATCGCAGAGGACGCTACAGGCCATCGGAGCCAATCCTGCCGTGAGTATCACGTGCCCTTCCGGGAAGCCGCGCAGTCGCACCTTCGTAGCGCAGGATTGGCTGGATGGGCTCGTAGCGCCCGCTGCGCACCATCGTAAGGTCAAACGGAGCATGTCGCGCGCTGGCGGCCGCTCGTGCTGTCGTCTGCTCATGCGCAAGGACGTTTAAATCAAGGCAGGACCCGGCATGACGTCATACCCAGCGACGCCGGAAAAGAACCCACTCGAAGACGCCTCGCGCACCGACGCGCTCATCCAACCTAAATTCAACCAGGCTCCCCATCATCTGCTCTCCGCTCGGTCGTTGAGGCGGAGCTACTTCTGCTCCGTGCCTGCGGTCTGCTTCGTCTGCTCGCTGTCGCGGCTGGCTTTTGATTCGATCGGCGCACCAAAAGATGTTTCAATGCGAAGCCGCATTCTCATCACGGCGAGTGGAACCAACACCTTCTGGAAGCAGGTGTTTGTACGGCATTCTCAACCGCGATGCCATTCTCAGCGTTCGTGCGTGCGACTGACTGACACGCGATCGCTTTCCAAAGCCGCGATACGACGACCTGTTCGAGACGACGCTCCAGGCGCGGTCGCGCGAGTCGCGCTGCTGCCGAGAGCGTCCACTACACGCCGACTTCCCTACTGGTCGGGAGGCAAGTGTTGGGCTGCCATCCGCGCTGTCTGGCATACCGATTCATGGACGCCGCCATCGCTGGTCGCGAAATATTCGAGGCAACAGCAGCGTTGCCACGGCAATGCCATGGCAACAGAGGGTTGTTTGCCCCAACCATACATATGTGATCAAAGCTCCCCATTGGTTGAGAAGAGTTCGTGCTACGTGCACTTCCGTTACACTTTGCTCGAGCGGGCGGAGAATACGGACGCCACCTCGTGCCCCTGCAGCCTCCTTGCCTGTCGACTCCTGTGTGTTGCGGCGGCTGCTCGTGTTGTCGTCTGCCGCACAACATTGCGTAGCTCCGGCGATACCTGCGTTCTGCGCGAATCATGTTCGGCCTGGATAACAGCGGTATTGGGTGATCTGCGAGTCGTACGCGTTGAGAACACGATCGCTTTGATCTTTGAACACGTGGCCCTAACACGTGAAAAAACACTTGTCGTTACCGTCGCTATGGCTCGACAGGCTTATCTAGCAGTGCTCATAGCAGTCCTTTGTGACACAAGAAACTCATGGGAAACTGGAAACAGAAACAGAACGAAACTCGGAAACACAGGGACAGCTGCAACTACGTTGACCCGTCTCGTCGTAAGGAACTCTAGCCATTTTCACTCAACTGAATCTTTTCCGGCTCCCGTGGTTGAACGCTGACTTGCAGATATTTTGTCTTGAATCTATTTGTCATGATCGCTGTGTCTCGACCCGATGAAAAGACCAGCTACTTATCACGTATCAAATGTTGGCATTGCATTATCGTGCTGAAACTCCTGAATCATGTTAAGTCGTTTTGTCTGAGTTGCGACGGAAATACACGAGGTCGCATAGCAGACGACAGCGCGAGCAGCCGCCAGCGCGCATAG
>JAZHYW010045813.1:0-22517 GCA_037355805.1 Ixodes ricinus
CCTAATCCACGAGTGGTCACTTTAGCGCGCTACTACGCTTCTCACGCGGTAAAAGACTTTTCTAAAAAGTACTTATTTCGGGGTTTTGGACGACGGCGCTCATGCGGTCGCTGTATATATATATATATATATATATATATATATATATATATATATATATATATATATATATATATATATATATATATATATATATATATATATTTTTTATTTTCTTTTGACTATGAGGGTTACACGTTTAGATCACTTTTGCCTTTGCGTTTCGATATCTTTGCTTTGTTAGGTCATCTTTTGTGTTCTCGTCAGCCAATGGCTCACTGTGTCCGGTGGTCCTAAGAAGAAGCTCATATTCACTGACCGTAGCACGCCACCCACATCAGTAGGTTGCTGCGAATAAGACCAGAAGGGAACATTTTTAACGGCATACGATTGCCGTATCTAAGTGCTAACAGTTCATTCTGCGTTTTTCTCGGTCAGGGAGTGAAAAGTGTTTTGAAAAAAAAAAACGATTGAGGTTTGTCTGAAAATCTGTGGCGCAAGGAGTCTGTACTGATAAACTGTATCTGCTTTCCCCAGTATTGCGTTGGTCCTGAGGGAGATTTGCTGTGGCCAAGTGATACATGAGCTGGCCGTCAGACAAGGACATTTCAATAGCAACTTATGATTTGTATTCCCAATCCTGACGACACATTCTAGTGGCATTTTCTTCTTTCAGGCATACCGTTTCTTTTAGGGCATTCTTTTTAGCGAGGAGCAGATTGGCTTGGATAATAAAAAAACCTACGAGTGCCTCGTGCCAGCATTTTAAAAGTAGTATGGGGTCTCGTGCTTGCACGTACTGTGGAATATAAGAATATCAGTAAAAAGGAGCGAATGTGGAAGTGACCGTCTGCCGTAGCAAACCGGGTAAGTCGATCGAGCGATGGCCCTGTTTCTTTTTTTTCTTTGCTTGCTTTTTTTGTCAGGGAGGAGGCGACGATTGCGGTTATCATCATAGCGCACGTATCCGAAAAGGAACGTGATCGTCTGATTAAGAGGGTTTTCGGATATGCATGCGTGACAATGTACGTGACTCACCGTTCTGTTTCTCTCCCCATTCATTCAATTAATGGCGAGAAAATAAGCACAAAAGACACCGGCAGAACAGCAGACCCCACACAGAGCACGGTGAAAACAGCACGCGTCAAGACGGCACGGTGCCAAAACAACTGAGCGATAAAGACGTGCCGAAACAAATACAACACCAAAACAGCGCAGCGACATAGTAGCGCAACCTCAAAACAACACACTGATAATATGGTGTGCGGCTTTATAAAATACATGGATCAAAAATGTTCTTGCGAATTAAGAATCGGCGGATGTAATAAAATAATACTTCAACGATATTACTATTGCGATATTTTGGCCTATTACTGGGGTGTGCTTGCAACCAAAAGCTGCGTAATGGTGTCTTGGGCAAGTCTCGGACTCGTTAATGTTGCGAAGTAATCGTATTTACGGTGATAATTACGGGGAACAAGTAGGCCCCGTGAATTCATTGGGGAGAGAAAAGTGAGTTGGCCAAGTTGGTTCATTACGCACTACGTCTTTACACTGTCCTTACTTATTTGTCTCTTTTAGTGCGTCATTGAATGAGTGCGTTTAGACTTTGGTGCTGCATTTTTTTTGTTTACTGTTGTATCTTAATTACCGAAATTGCTGTCAGTGCGCAGGCAAGCTAGTGTAAGGTAAGATTTCGCCTTGTTGGACGAGTTAGGACGGCGCCGGGTAGAGCTGGAGGCAGAGGCTGTTTTTTTCGGCATCTGCCTACAGGAAGAATTTCTTTGACACGGAGATGTTCAAGCATCTTTTCATTTGTTTCTGGAATTCCATGGAGAATCCAGAAGAAGATCCTCAAGACATATAGCCATACCACAAGTCGCCAGATTCAAGACATCCGCTGCGCATGTGACAGACCGTGGATCCTCCTCCCGGGAAGTGTCTTCAAACGTCACGGGGACTACAATAATTGTAACAGTATCGAGCGGGTTCACTTCGACAGGCTTTGGTATGTTAAAAGAAGGCATGTTGTGAATAGTATCCATGTGAACTCTCGGAAAGTAAAAGGTAGAAAGTCAGGGTTTTGTGATTATGCGAGTTACGAGTCCAGGGTGCTACTTAGTAGTCTAAGGGTTCTATTGTTAAACAAAGTGGAGTACTTGTGACGGAAAAGACGCAAGAAGTGTTGGAAAAGCTCGACCTTAGCAGTTTATAAATGTACAACCATCAAGGTTGGATGTTATTTTTTATGTATACATACAGTTGCGAGGACGGCCAGTCCTGAGGAGAAAGCAGCGTTTGTAGATCTCAGCTGTCGGTAAAATGGAAAATATAATGTGCAGTGCGTACTCAAATGAAGAAAAGATATTTCCTCGACTCTAAAAGAGTCAAATTAATTAAAAAAAGAGGTCATTACAACTGTTAGAAACTGATAAGTCCTGTATATTTGCTATTCTTCCTGAGCCATCCTTTCAGATGAAAGAAGAGACAGCCATAATTGCGTTGTTTCATGAATGGCGTAGTAACATAAAAGAAGACGATTTCAAATGTGTGACAAAGAATCTGGGGGGATCATCGAGGTCGGCATTCAGTGTGAACTTTTTTCTAAAGCCGAGGTTATACTGCTTATACATCATACGAAAAACAGTCTGCATACAGATTCGAACGCGAGTATCCGCGAGATCCGTGCTTCGAACGCCGCATGGCAATGAGTTGAAGGAGGAAACTTGGCACGCGCACATTCGAACCAAAGATATTGCGGTGACTCATGTTTGCAGACTGTCTTTTGTATTATGTATGAGCAGGCTTTAAAGATCATAAAACGAAGATGCCACTTCGGGTGGTTGGTAATGAAACTGGAACATGGCAGAAGGTTGTTTTCGTGTTTCTTCTAAAGGGTTTAGGAGATGTTCATCTAGGTCAATCGATGTCACTAAGGAATTCAGAAAGGTGGATCGAACTATTCAAGGATCACCATGGGAGGGAGTATACAGTTTTTTCGATGGACACCAAAAGAGCTCTATTACTCACTGAAAAAGATTCGACTTCTGAAGAGGGTGAAATAGGTTCTGGAGCTGAATTTGGTTAAATTTGAATCACAATCAGGCATTTCCATAGATAGTTTTCTTTCTATTCTTGAGTATTACCTCCAGTCAATGGTTGTAGAATATTATGGAAAAAAGTATATACAAAAAGAGGAAGTGTGCATAGGGTCGTCTGTGGCACAGGCGTTAGCTGAAGTTTACCTTAACTCCTTGGATTGTGTTGTGTCTGATAGGTTGCAAGATTCGTGAGATACATGTGTTGTTAAAATATATGTTGATGACATAGTGATTTGCTCTTTTTACAAAGCTTTATCAAAAATCTTAGAAACATTGATTAGATAAGCAGCACCTGAGCTTCAGTTCTCGGTGGAAAGACCCAAGAATGGAGCCCTTCACTTTTTAGATTTGTTAATTCCTACTGAAGAAGGATTGCGCTGGGAATATGGCAAAGAAAGTTCAAAACCAGTGCTAAGTATGGAAGATGGCAAAGAAAGTTCAAAACCAGCGTCGAGAAACTGAGGGAGAGGAGAAGTCGAGAGCGCGTTGGGACATCAGGACGCCGAGCTCTGGTTTGACTGATTAGTGGGTAGACCTAAAGCTAGCTGCCTTTATCTTCACTGCACTCGTCGAACGAGTTAGAACGTGCAACCTCGGCGTCTAGCGTTTTGCGTACGTACCCGAACGTGTTCGACGTATGCAGTGGAAATAAATGCAGTTGGCTTTAGGTCTACCTCCTCATCAGTCAAACCAGAGCTCGGCGTCCTGAAGCACCCACGCGCTCTCGTGTCCTCCTCTCCCTCACTTCTCGGCGCATAAGTACCAGCCGCGACGTGAGGGGGCCTCACACATGCCCTACAGGTTAAACCACTTCAGCATTTAATATTCTTCTCATAGATTTGGTACAAGGATAAAGCAAAATTAAAGCTAGTACACGTTTTTCTAATGTTTCTGATTGAAACCTAGTTAATGTTTACATTAGGCTGTACATTGCGAACACAATGCAATTATACAAAAAGAAATGCCCGAAGCAATCATTTTTGCACGATCTCCATCACGAGGAAAAGATGCGCGCTTATTCAAGATTCAAGCCTGAAACGATAAGGAAGGGAAACCAAGGGCCTTATAAAACAGGAAGTCACACTCTTCTAGAGCACATCAAAAGCGCGGGCAACACAAGAAAGTTTGACTGCCGCTTCTAGCCCCATAAAAAAGAAGGTTTTACGTTTCTGCGTGGAGGCGGTGTCGAGGCAAGGCGCAACGCGCTTGGGCAAAGGAAATACAAGTTTGCTTCTTTTCCGCTCAATGTTGTTAAAAAAGACGCGCGTATGGCGGAAATAAAAGGTGGGCTGTCAAAAAGCGTGCCCTCCAGATTCATCGAAATGAAAGTCTGAAACAGCGCGTGATTCGGAATGGAACGAGGGAAGCGTGCTGCATCGATCGCATTCTCGTTCCGTTTTCCTTTGGTGAGGTTTGTCCGCACCAATTCCTCTTTATGGCACCTCGTGAGGAGCTTGAAAAATGCTCGCCGAGTTCAACGCTCTTTCGTTCGAAATAAAGTCGTTATCTTTAGACGCCGTCCTAGTTCCACGCAATAAATTGACAGCCTACCAAAAATATTGCGTTACTGCATCTAGCAAGGATTGCGAAATGTTGGAGACACGCTGTCTTGCTACTGCGGCGGTTCTTCCTTATGGCGGCGTTGAGCGGTCATGAAGTTTAACCGTTACTGTATATGCTAATGGGAAGCTCGAAATGAAGCGTGTATGTGTTTACATCCTCGTGGAACCTGGAGACAGCCAATCAAGGCGAACGACAGAAGGACCCCCAGAGGAAGACAAAGCTGATGATACGATTAGATCTGCGTAGGGACGATCAGCGATGGGAAATATATTTTGGTCCCTTTGCAGATCGCACCTTGTTTCGTCGAACCTGAATTTGAGCTCCGTCATTCGTTTGGATCTTCCGGTTGGCCGTACTTCTTTGTGTTCCGCATCGCAAAAAGGTGAGCTCACGCACCTTGTTTAAAGTGAGCGATGGAACTGTTGCTATGTTCGCAACTGTTAACATAGATGCGGTGAAGGCGCTTTGCCAACATCTTTAGAATGTTTGATATTTTTATTTGAACAAATGTATCTAGAACAAATTATGAAAGCTACATTAGTGCTGCTTTTACAGGTGAGATATACTGCCAGTGGGACATGATATGAGGCTAATCATCGCGAATAGTCGGAGAAATTACTGATATACGTTGACATACTTTTTAGTTAGCGAATGAAAATAAACGTACGGTTCGAATTGGAAACTTGCTGAGCGTAAACAAAAACAGAGAGGCTTGAAGCACGTGGGAAGAGCGGGTCTGCGCTTAAGTGACCAGTTAGGTATATAGAAATCATGCTTATTAATTAAGATGTTTTTTTTTTCGTTAGAAGTTTCCAGAGTTGCGTCGGCATTGTTTTTTCTAGCTTTCTTTGTGGGTGTCGGCGTTTTCGAGCGAGCATTTGCGTGGGCAGAGGGGCCGAGATGCGGGAGCGGTTCCCCCGCGGTCGTTAAGAAACGTCTCGGGTTTCGGGAGTCTGCTCGGACAGATCCCTGTTACAGCCCGTTCTTGCAGATGCTTGTGGATGTTAACCGAATGTGCCGGTGTATAGAGGGTTTTGCCGCTTAGTGTAAAATTGTCGCTTTTTGCCCGATGCAATAATTTAGCGGTTGGTGGCAGCAAGGCGGGGAAAAATGCAGAGAACGACTCTACAAGGAATTTGGTTTTGGCGGTTGCAGCGCCAGACTGACAGCTCGCCGACCATTGGAGAACCGTGTACCACGTGTGAGTGGTGGAATTTGAAGAAATTGGTGGGTTCCTGAGGGGAAAGGAGACCCCTACGGGCCTACAAAAGGAGTGCGGAGAGGATTTTGGAGAGATCCTGACTTTGGATTTGAATGAGAAAAATTTGGGGACGGGGGTCGAGACTTTAGACGAGGCAGGATGCTCTCCCAAGTTGGGACTTGTAACAATAGTGTAAATAAATGCACATAGTTCTATTCAAGTAGTGAGTCGACCTGTCATTCAGCGACGTTCGCGAAACACGCTCCAGACCATTGGAGCGGAACCTGCCTCCCACACGCCCGGGAGGACCAACAACTAACTTGACCACTCGTGCAACAGGCGCAAGGCTGGCGTCGCGTAAACGCCGATGACAAGATCATACTTGAGTAATATAAGCACAAAAATGCATAGCAAATTGCTGGGCAGTTGGGTTGCACGTGAAACGTGTGGCATGTTTACTTTGTCAATACTTTGGTGTTTCACGCTTAATACTATTGCCGAACAAGTTTCCATGCGTTTTCAGTCCGGTTTCTCTGTGACTGATTTCTACGTTCTCATAATTCATCGGTTGGTTTAGCGACTGGCTTACCGCGTGACATGCACACCCGATAGCAATTCCTGGAATGAAGATGCTGGCGCTAGTTCGGGTTTTAAACCCCTGGAGCTCATACAGAACCTGCATCCGCCAATCAGCGTCGTGCTAGGGTGTGCGAAGTATCCCCTGGCTCAGTCGATCAGCATCGAGTTAATTGGCGGCTTCACTTATGGGCTTCACAAATTTCTAGGCCCCCCTCCCCCCCGCCCCTTGTTGAGATAAAGCACGTTAAGCATGAAGAACCTTCAACGCTTCGAACAATACATAAATTGTGAAGACTGGAGTGCGGTGCTATCTAGCGCATCGGCTGACGAGGCATTTGATTACTTTCTTGATAAGATTAATATTTTGATCGATCGTTGTTTTTTACGGAATTCACAAAGTTCCCCGCGAATCTCGCGAAACCTAGGTTACGCATAAAATAAAAAAATGAAATAAAAAAGCCCCTTTTCACTGATTTGACCGCGTATTTGAACCGGGAATTTATTTGTATAAAAATAAATCACTGATTCAAACACAGGTCGCAAGAAGCCAGGGTAAGAGAAATTAAAGTCGATGGTACAGGAGAAAGTGGCGTGGCTTCAGCATAAAAAATATATGAGCATTAATTTCGTTGATATTGTACAAAACATACAATCAGAAGGTGCTTCGAGACATGTACTGCGTGCTAACGGCAGCTTGTTTCTTTTTCCTACTGGTGAAAATAAAATACTTTCAGCTTTCTAAAACAAACAACAAAATAGTAAAAGCTCCGATATTTATGACCTTCAGGTTAAACCAGTTAGGCACGCACTACAGTCGATTGCTCCATGTGTGACGCATATTTTTTTAAATCTAGAACTAAACAATGAAACTTTCCATTAAAAATGAAGGAGGCCAAGGTATCCGTTCTCTTCAAAGCTCGCGATGAAAAATAATTTGAAAAATTATAGACCCGTTTCAATTGTTACATATATTTTCTAAAGAGAGAGAAAAAGTAATACATCAAAGGTTAAATTGTTTTGCGGAACACTTCCAATACTCCCTCTGTCAGTGTGGTTTTAGGAAGAGGGTCATTCGATGGAAATCGCGTTGATTAAAGAAAGATGAGTTAATTTTAAATAACATCGGAAATAAGTTGGTAATACTGGATGTATTTATTGCACTTTCGGAGGCTTTTGCCCTACTTAATCACAAAACGTTGTTTTAAGAGTTGCACCATTGTATTATTAGTGGTATTGACCTCAAATTGCTCAAAAGCTGTCTTCGTGATCGCAACCAATGCGTAGAAGTAGTTAATAAACTGTAACTTAATGCCAAAAAAGGCAGTTGTACCTCAAGGCAGTGTATATAGAGATATAATTCTCAATTTGTACGCTAAACAACACAATACGAGTGTTTTTTTTTAATTTTCTTCTTCAGAAAATTACACGGCTAAAGTTATAGAAAGTGCAAATACATTTGTCGATAAGCTGAATGCTTGAATGATAGCAATTTCATTCCAACTAAATGCGATCAAAACGAAGTCAGTTTTATTTAGAGCACGTAAACACACTATAACTCTCATACACTCAATATCTTTCTTGGTGGAAATGAAATAGATATCGTAGAAAGTGTAAAAGCTTTTAGTATAGTATTTAACTAGTATATGATGTGGGATGAAACGGTGCAGCGCATGTGAAACAAGACTATTAAGGGTTATTCGTATAATCTACAGCCATCGTGACATAGTCCCCATCTCGGTTTTCCGGTCTATCTAAAATTATATTTTTCATTCACAGTATAATTACAGTTTCTTAGTCTGAAGAAACATGACGTACACAAATCTTTAAAACGTCAGTCTCCAACAAAGAAAGGTAATTCGTATTATATGTCGCGCTCCTTACTGGTCACTCAAAGCAAGAGTTTAATCAACTTTATATTGCAGGAATTCCTAGTCACTACGACTACAAACTCGACCTTTCTTATGAAAAGTCATATGAAAACAACGAGAATATTTCCTTACAATAGCCAACCATGAGCGAAGGGAAGTGTTTCATGAATCCCGCTGTGTAGCAAAATGGATAGTGCCGTAACCGAGAACAAACTTCGGAATCTAAAGGCTAAAATATACGGTTCCTATCTTTTAAATCGTTTAGATAAACTGAACATAGATATCATTTGTGCAACTAGGAAAAATATACTCACTGTAATTATCTAGGGATCTGTCAGTGTTGAAAATAGTTGTAGGCAAACTAAGTCTACGTTACTATTAGTGTACGTTAATTTGCTTTCTTATATTTTGCGTGTGACTCTGTAGAACTGGGTTTCCTTATTTTTTTATCTCTTGTTGCTATTGATGGGGGAGCCAGAGTCTTTGTCAAGGAACTACTAAGTTGCTGTTTTTCCCCCTCTTCCTCTTCATTTTGGAGAAAGGAAAATAAAAATAAAATTGTACATTTTAATTTTATCTTGAATTTGAAGGATTCGCGCTCTCGGAGCGTCATCCTTGCGCCTGTTTCACAAGTGGTAGCTTTAGTTTGACCTCGATTGTCCCGACTGCCTAAAGCCTTACTAAAATTTACTGATTTAGTAATTTTAATGGCGCTCAGCAGGTTTCTAATTAAAATATATTAATTTTTCCCGAATGAAAAAGCTAACTAAACAATATTAGTTTATTATCCGACATATTGTGACGATTAGTACCCTACGTTATGTCCCCCTGGCAGTAAAGCTCTCATGCACAGACCGCATAAATGTAAAGCTAACGGCTTTCCTATAAGCATTTAATTAAACATTAAAGTTAATAGCCTCGTCAAAATGGTCTTGGGAACGAGGAAACGAAATTCACTAGCGATGGAAGAAATATACTCGCAGAAAAAGCACGGCTGTTTGGATTGATCCACTGGCACGCCACAGCAAATATTTTCTCCTTTCGGTCGGAACGATTGTTCTGGTCCTTTGCATTTGTCAAGTACAATTAAAGTGCGTGCACCTAATCGACTCGGGTATTATTTCCTGAGAGGCGAAAGCTTATCGTATATTAACGGGACATTTTGTTAAAATATGTATCTGTGAAGATCACGCGTCCACGGACGTAGGTTTGCTTTTGAACCAGCATTCAATCATGAGTAAGCCTAATATCCTATCAGATGTACAGAGGACAAGCCGCCAGTCATACTGCTTACAGATCATACAAAAAAAAAAGACACACACGGTGTTCGCTGCATACATTATAAGATAATTATCTGTGCACAAACATCATGCGCGTTCAAAACACGTTCGCTTTATACACATGTGTGCTTCTAACATATCCGCAGACAGCCTTTCTATGACCCATTTGACGGGACCGTCGTACAAGGAGGAAAGACGCCTAGAACCGTAGAGACAGAGTCCGCTTTTGCAGATCCGATCCGGTACGATGTGCCCCTGGTACCAACTGCGCATGCGCTTACCACAGAAGACTCGCACATGCGCAGTGCGTACCGGAGGGCCCATCGTATACCGTATCGGATCTGCAAAAACGGTTCCCTAAAATTCTCTATAGTGTCTGCAGATTGTCGTTTGTATAATGTACGTGCACTCGGTGACCGTGGCGAAAGACTCCGCTATGTCAGCTAGCTTAGTTGCTTTGTAACCCAGGCTACACGTACGGTTCAGCAAACAATTAAAGCTCTCTTTCATCGGTACAACGTGTAAATTGGAACTCCGGCGGGACATCTAAAAATTCCGGGAGGGTCGAATCCGTCCCACGCCGGTCTCACGTGCTGCGGCTTGTTCGTTTTAGTTTTAATAATAGATGGCATGGTCCGCCATAGTTGCTTGCGAAAATTTAAACTAAAATTTCGCAACTTTTATTCGACTTTTTTTTTTGGTTCGCTCTTCTCAGATTTTAATAGGAAGTTTCGGTTTTTCTTTCTGGCTGGTGGCCGTTTGAATTTTGTATGTTCGAACGTGAACAAAAAATTGTAAAAAAATTTGACGGTGATTTTTTGTTTTGATTTTAGGGAAGCTCATTAGTAATACTGCATCTCAACTGCTATTGTTGGCCACACAATATATATATATATATATATATATATATATATATATATATATATATATATACACGGTGAGGAGGTTCAACGGGCCGGTTGGACGTGAAACGAAATGTGAGGAGTTCCAGGAAAGGCCTTTTACTTTACCAACGTTTCAAGCGGGGACCGCTTTTCTTCAGGGTGGGATGGTGTATCAAATGTCCTCTTCTTCTTGTTAACGTTCGTGTGGAAGAGGAAGAGGGACTATGAAGGGTATTGAAAATATTCGGAACGGGAGCAACAAAAATTCGTAATCTTTGAAATTAGTAATTATAAACAATAGTAATTCAAATCATTAAAACTAAATAAATTGATTTGCAGTATTTGCCACAGTCTTTGTTACAGTTCTTAAGCACAATCACCCCCGAGCAACCGGAGCGCACACAAAAGTAGCAATGAGGATGTGTTCGGGATTAACACCGCTTCGAGAGCGGAGATCTAGACAGCGCAAAAGTGCCGTGGCGGTTTTTTATGAAGTATTTATGTCAGATATTAATTATGCTTACGCGCCCAGGAATTTAACACAGTGGAAGGATTACCACGGGACGCACGCTCACGAGGATGTTCACGAGAGGCGTGGAACGAGCTCACGACGGCAAGCGCCTTGGGCGCAACAATGTAATCGACGCGCTCGGCTAGCACAGTCCGTGCAGAACCAAAATAATTGTGTGGCTTCAGCCCTACACAGACCGTGGCAGCCAAGTGAGTACGCCTGGACTCGCATTAATACCACAAGCAACCGAATTGAATTTGTGAATGAAATAAGCCTCCTTCAACTCTCTGTCGTGATCAGAGCTAAATCCAGATTCAAGAAGGATGATACGTATTTTTTCAATGCTATGCTTCTTAAGATTCATGTGTTTTGAGAACGGGAGCGTGGGTAATGACTGGACATGAGACTTGTGATTATTGAAGCGCAACCGAAATGAAGTACTGGTTTGTCCTATATAATCCATGTTACATACTTTACAGCGTAAAAGATAAATAACGTTACGCGTACCGCAGTTGAGGTTTCCAGTGATTTTGAAAGAGAAGTTAGAGTTCGTGCTAGTGACAAGATTGGTGGTTTCTACATATTCACAAATCTCACACCTGGGCGTTTGGCAAGGTCTACAACCAGAAACGTCAGAAGTCCTATTTTTCGAGTGCACCAATATGTCCTTAAGGTTTCTACCTCGTCGATATACCACGCGTGGTGATACCGGAAAAAGGGTGCGTAGCTTATCACTTTGCTGCAAAATACTGTGATGTTTCCTGAGGATATTGTTAAGATTTGGAAGGCGGGCTGAATATGTAACCACCAGGTTTGCGTGCTGGTTTTGTGACATTTTGGGTTGGGGTTGATTGATAATTTGCTCTCGGTCGAGAGCTCGTGCTCTTTCAATGGCTTTATCGACAATGGCTGGTGGATAATTCTGCTTACATAGCACGAGTTTCAGATTGTTGGCGTTGCGTTCGAATTCATCTAAATTAGAGCATATTCTCCGGAATCTGTGAGCTTGAGAAAAGGGAATGCTTGTTTTGCAATGTTTAGGGTGGGAGCTCTTGAAGTGCAGGTATTGTTGACGGTCCGTCGGTTTCCTGAAGAGTTTTGTTGAAAGAGAATTCCCACTGATCTCGACTGTCACGTCGAGAAAATCAATGCTCGTTTTCGAATAACCATGCGAAAACATAATACTGGGGTGGAGACCGTTGAAGTCCTGAATAAAGTCTATGAGTGCTGACTCCCCGTGTGTCCATACCATAAAGATATCATCGATGTAGCGCTTATAAAACAGAGGTTGCAGAGAGCGACTAGACAAGAAGCGCGACTCTAAATCGGCCATAAAAAGATTTGCATAGTTAGGGGCCATCTTTGTGCCCATTGCAGTTCCCCGAGTCTGTAGAAAGTGTCTTCCTTCGAATTCAAAGTTGTTATTTTCTAAAACTAACCTGATAAGTGTTGCGAGGACGTCGTTGTTGACACGAATTGTTGGAGGGTCATTGCTATACGCCTTGATTACTGCTTCAATGCCATCCTGGTGAGGGATGTTTGTATAGAGGGACGCAACATCCATGGTGACCAGGATTGCGTCAGTAGGAATTACAAGTTCTGTTATTTCTCGGAGAAAGTGATTTGTGTCCTTTATGTATGATGGCATCGTAGGAGGAAGGTTCATAATAAGGAAATTTACAAAGCTAGAAATTCTCTCTGTCGCCGTGTCTATTCCGGATACAATTGGTCGTCCTGGATTTCCTTGTTTGTGGATTTTAGGTAATGTATAAAAGCGGCCAGCCTTAGGATAGGCTGGCTTCATTGCTTTATGCATATCCTCCGAAATTTCTCCATTATCAAGCATTAAGTTCAAAGTTTCCGTTATTAGTTTAGTGAGTTTTTTGTCGGATCTTCTTGAAGTTCTTTGTAAAACTGTTGGTTCATTAGCTGTCGAAATCCTTCATCTAGATAGTCTTGCTTATTCATAAAAACTATGGCTCCTCCTTTGTCAGCAGGTTTAATAATAATATCTTCTCGTGAGCTGAGTTCACGCATAGCGATGCGTTCAGCAGGAGTGAGATTGTGACGTAGACATTTTCGTTGTTGATAGCTTCTGATTACATCACGCTGTACCGATTCGATGTACAAATCGAGGTACTTGTCGCGTTGCTCTTTTGGGGTCCATGACTTATCCGAAGTATTAGGAATGCGCTCTCTGGTGTCTTGCGGATGATCGTGGAAATATTCTCTGAGTCTCAGGTTTCTTGCGAAGTTATCGAGGTCCTTGTATATTTGGAATTCATTGTATTCTCCTGACGTGGGGCAGAAGCTGAGGCCTCTGGAACACAAAGAAAGTTCTGTGGCGGATAGAGTAACATTGGACAAGTTTATTATATTCAGCGATTGGATGCTCATTCCTCCGGTAGATGAGCGCTCAGTAGGTGCAACTTGTGTGCATCGTTGTGCTTGGTTATGTCAACAATGACGTCCTCGCAACACTGATCAGGTTAGTCTTAGACAATGAACAACTTTGACATTCGAAGGAAGACACTTGCTACAGACTCGTTGGAACTGCATGGGCACAAAGATGTGCCCATTGAAGCATGCAAATCGTTTATGGCCGATTTAGAGTCGTCAGCTTCTTAGTCTAGTCGCTCGTCTGCAAGCCGTCTGTTTTATCAAGCGCTACATCGATGATATCTACATGGTATGGACAGGACTCTACTGAGCGCTCATCTACCGGAGGAATGAGCATCCAATCGCTGAATATAATAAACTTGTCCAATGTTACTCTATCCGCCACAGAACTTTCTTTGTGTTCAAGAGGCCTCAGCTTCTGCCCCACGTCAGGAGAATACAATGAATTCCAAATATACAAGGACCTCGATAACTTCGCAAGAAACCTGAGACTCAGAGAATATTTCCACGATCATCCGCAAGACACCAGAGAGCGCATTCCTAATACTTCGGATAAGTCATGGACCCCAAAAGAGCAACGCGACAAGTACCTCGATTTGTACATCGAATCGGTACAGCGTGATGTAATCAGAAGCTATCAACAACGAAAATGTCTACGTCACAATCTCACTCCTGCTGAACGCATCGCTATGCGTGAACTCAGCTCACGAGAAGATATTATTATTAAACCTGCTGACAAAGGAGGAGCCATAGTTTTTATGAATAAGCAAGACTATCTAGATGAAGGATTTCGACAGCTAATGAACCAACAGTTTTACAAAGAACTTCAAGAAGATCCGACAAAAAAACTCACTAAACTAATAACGGAAACTTTGAACTTAATGCTTGATAATGGAGAAATTTCGGAGGATATGCATAAAGCAATGAAGCCAGCCTATCCTAAGGCTGGCCGCTTTTATACATTACCTAAAATCCACAAACAAGGAAATCCAGGACGACCAATTGTATCCGGAATAGACACGGCGACAGAGAGAATTTCTAGCTTTGTAAATTTCCTTATTATGAACCTTCCTCCTACGATGCCATCATACATAAAGGACACAAATCACTTTCTCCGAGAAATAACAGAACTTGTAATTCCTACTGACGCAATCCTGGTCACCATGGATGTTGCGTCCCTCTATACAAACATCCCTCACCAGGATGGCATTGAAGCAGTAATCAAGGCGTATAGCAATGACCCTCCAACAATTCGTGTCAACAACGACGTCCTCGCAACACTTATCAGGTTAGTTTTAGAAAATAACAACTTTGAATTCGAAGGAAGACACTTTCTACAGACTCGGGGAACTGCAATGGGCACAAAGATGGCCCCTAACTATGCAAATCTTTTTATGGCCGATTTAGAGTCGCGCTTCTTGTCTAGTCGCTCTCTGCAACCTCTGTTTTATAAGCGCTACATCGATGATATCTTTATGGTATGGACACACGGGGAGTCAGCACTCATAGACTTTATTCAGGACTTCAACGGTCTCCACCCCAGTATTATGTTTTCGCATAGTTATTCGAAAACGAGCATTGATTTTCTCGACGTGACAGTCGAGATCAGTGGGAATTCTCTTTCAACAAAACTCTTCAGGAAACCGACGGACCGTCAACAATACCTGCACTTCAAGAGCTCCCACCCTAAACATTGCAAAACAAGCATTCCCTTTTCTCAAGCTCACAGATTCCGGAGAATATGCTCTAATTTAGATGAATTCGAACGCAACGCCAACAATCTGAAACTCGTGCTATGTAAGCAGAATTATCCACCAGCCATTGTCGATAAAGCCATTGAAAGAGCACGAGCTCTCGACCGAGAGCAAATTATCAATCAACCCCAACCCAAAATGTCACAAAACCAGCACGCAAACCTGGTGGTTACATATTCAGCCCGCCTTCCAAATCTTAACAATATCCTCAGGAAACATCACAGTATTTTGCAGCAAAGTGATAAGCTACGCACCCTTTTTCCGGTATCACCACGCGTGGTATATCGACGAGGTAGAAACCTTAAGGACATATTGGTGCACTCGAAAAATAGGACTTCTGACGTTTCTGGTTGTAGACCTTGCCAAACGCCCAGGTGTGAGATTTGTGAATATGTAGAAACCACCAATCTTGTCACTAGCACGAACTCTAACTTCTCTTTCAAAATCACTGGAAACCTCAACTGCGGTACGCGTAACGTTATTTATCTTCTACGCTGTAAAGTATGTAACATGGATTATATAGGACAAACCAGTACTTCATTTCGGTTGCGCTTCAATAATCACAAGTCTCATGTCCAGTCATTACCCACGCTCCCGTTCTCAAAACACATGAATCTTAAGAAGCATAGCATTGAAAAAATACGTATCATCCTTCTTGAATCTGGATTTAGCTCTGATCACGACAGAGAGTTGAAGGAGGCTTATTTCATTCACAAATTCAATTCGGTTGCTTGTGGTATTAATGCGAGTCCAGGCGTACTCACTTGGCTGCCACGGTCTGTGTAGGGCTGAAGCCACACAATTATTTTGGTTCTGCACGGACTGTGCTAGCCGAGCGCGTCGATTACATTGTTGCGCCCAAGGCGCTTGCCGTCGTGAGCTCGTTCCACGCCTCTCGTGAACATCCTCGTGAGCGTGCGTCCCGTGGTAATCCTTCCACTGTGTTAAATTCCTGGGCGCGTAAGCATAATTAATATCTGACATAAATACTTCATAAAAAACCGCCACGGCACTTTTGCGCTGTCTAGATCTCCGCTCTCGAAGCGGTGTTAAAGGGCAATGTAACAACTCTTTGCGTACTTTGCGCAAATACCGCTTCAGAACAGATCCCTGACGTTAATGACCTATGATACACGCGTTCGTTTTTCACCCCACGCAATAGAAGTCCCAGTAAAAAATAAAGAAAACAAGCAGCGTTCGCTCCCTCTAGAGAGCCCCATCAACTCGCAGCCAGAACAAGCGGCCACGTGAACTGGAGCCGATTGTATGCCGCCAATGTTGATCATACCCACGCGCTGGGGTTGGCAAAGCACAGGACACGCGCTGAGTTCCAGACATTGTTATGGTTCGGCTTTGGTCGTCGATGCAGCGATTGGACACGGGCTACTACCCGAATGCTTCTCGAGCTGAGTAATTATCACGAGCCCAAATCGAGTGCCCACGCAATGCTCGGGTCCAATCTATGAACCACATTCAAATATCGTCATATGGGTGTACTGCGATCCCCACTTTACGTCATCAAATTCTGCAAAGGAGAGATTGAATGAAAATGGTCGCTCTTGTCTTTGAAATTACACCGCAACGAAGGAGTTTTTTGGCAAGTGGCGTTGCGTGCGAGAATCCTTGACTCCCACTTGTGCCAGTAAGCTCGTGTACAGTTAAAAACATTCCAATTAAATATTGTTACACCGCTCCTTTAATCCCGAACACATCCTCATTGCTACTTTTGTGTGCGCTCCGGTTGCTCGGGGGTGATTGTGCTTAAGAACTGTAACAAAGACTGTGGCAAATACTGCAAATCAATTTATTTAGTTTTAATGATTTGAATTACTGTTGTTTATAATTACTAATTTCAAAGATTACGAATTTTGTTGCTCCCGTTCCGAATATTTTCAATACCTTCATAGTCCCTCTTCCTCTTCCACACGAACGTTACCAAGAAGAAGAGGATATTTGATACACCATCCCACCCTGAAGAAAAGCGGTCCCCGCTTGAAACGTTGGTAAAGTAAGAGGCCTTTCCTGGAACTCCTCACCTTTCGTTTCACGTCCAACCGGCCCGTTGAACCTCCTCACCGTGTATATATATATATATATATATATATATATATATATATATATATATATATATTGTGTGGCCAACAATAGCAGTTGAGATGCAGTATTACTAATGAGCTTCCCTAAAATCAAAACAAAAAATCACCGTCAAATTTTTTTACAATTTTTTGTTCACGTTCGAACAAGCAAAATTCAAACGGCCACCAGCCAGAAAAAAAAACCGAAACTTCCTATTAAAATCTGAGAAGAGCGAACCAAAAAAAAAAGTCAAATAAAAGTTGCGAAATTTTAGTTTAAATTTTCGCAAGCAACTATGGCGGACCATGCCATCTATTATTAAAACTAAAACGAACAAGCCGCAGCACGTGAGACCGGCGTGGGACGGATTCGACCCTCCCGGAATTTTTTAGATATCCCGCCGGAGTTCCAATTTACACGTTGTACCGATGAAAGAGAGCTTTAATTGTTTGCTGAACCGTACGTGTAGCCTGGGTTACAAAGCAACTAAGCTAGCTGACATAGCGGAGTCTTTCGCCACGGTCACCGAGTGCACGTACATTATACAAACGACAATCTGCAGACACTATAGAGAATTTTAGGGAACCGTTTGTGCAGATCCGATACGGTATACGATGGGCCCTCCGGTACGCACTGCGCATGTGCGAGTCTTCTGTGGTAGCGCATGCGCAGTTGGTACCAGGGGGCACATCGTACCGGATCGGATCTGCAAAAGCGGACTCTGTCTCTACGGTTCTAGGCGTCTTTCCTCCTTGTACGACGGTCCCGTCAAATGGGTCATAGAAAGGCTGTCTGCGGATATGTTAGAAGCACACATGTGTATAAAGCGAACGTGTTTTGAACGCGCATGATGTTTGTGCACAGATAATTATCTTATAATGTATGCAGCGAACACCGTGTGTGCGTCTTTTTTTGTATGATCTGTAAGCTGTATGATGGCGGCTTTCCTCTGTACATCTGATAGGATATTAGGCTTACTCATGATTAATGCTGGTTCAAAAGCAAACCTACGTCCGTGGACGCGTGATCTTCACAGATACATATTTTAACAAAATGTCCCGTTAATATACGATAAGCTTTCGCCTCTCAGGAAATAATACCCGAGTCGATTAGGTGCACGCACTTTTATTGTACTTGACAAATGAAAGGGCCAGAACATTCGTTCCGACCGAAAGGAGAAAATATTTGCCATGGCGTGCCAGTGGATCTGTCAAACAGCCGTGCTTTTTCTGCGAATATATTTCTTCCGTCGCTAGTGAATTTCGTTTCCTCTTTCCAAAGACCATTTTACGAGGTTATTAAGTTTAATTTTAAAAAATGCTTATAGGAAAGCCGTTAGCTTTACATTTATGCGGTCTGTGCATGAGAGCTTTACTGCCAGGGGGACATAACGTAGGGTACTAATCGTCACAATATGTCGGATAATAAACTAATATTGTTTAGTTAGCTTTTTCATTCGGGAAAATTAATATATTTTAATTAGAAACCTGCTGAGCGCCATTAAAAATTAGTAAATAATACATTTTAGTAAGGCTTTAGGCACGTGGGACAATCGAGGTCAAACTAAAGCTACCACTTGTGAAACAGGCGCAAGGCTGGCCTGAGAGCGCGAATCCTTCAAATTCAAGATAAAATTAAAATTACAATTTTATTTTTATTTTCCTTTCTCCAAAATGAAGGGAAGAGGGGGAAAAACAGCAACTTAGTAGTTCCTTGATAAAGACTCTGGCTCCCCCATCAATAGCAACAAGAGATAAAAAAATAAGGAAACCCAGTTCTACAGAGTCCCACGCAAAATATAAGAAAGCAAATTAACGTACACTAATAGTAACGTAGACTTAGTTT
Organism: Ixodes ricinus; assembly: GCA_037355805.1. NCBI lineage: Eukaryota > Metazoa > Arthropoda > Arachnida > Ixodida > Ixodidae > Ixodes > Ixodes ricinus. Next base: position 19,102 of record JAZHYW010045813.1, read on the forward strand.
GCCTACAACTATTTTCAACACTGACTGATCCCTAGATAATTACAGTGAGTATATTTTTCCTAGTTGCACAAATTATATCTATGTTCAGTTTATCTAAACGATTTAAAAGATAGGGGACCGTATATTTTAGCCTTTAGATTCCGAAGTTTGTTCTCGGTTACGGCACTATCCATTTTGCTACACAGCGGGATTCATGAAACACTTCCTTCGCTCATGGTTGGCTATTGTAAGGAAATATTCTCGTTGTTTTCATATGACTTTTCATAAGAAAGGTCGAGTTTGTAGTCGTAGTGACTAGGAATTCCTGCAATATAAAGTTGATTAAACTCTTGCTTTGAGTGACCAGTAAGGAGCGCGACATATAATACGAATTACCTTTCTTTGTTGGAGACTGACGTTTTTAAAGATTTGTGTACGTCTATGTTTCTTCAGACTAAGAAACTGTAATTATACTGTGAATGAAAAATATAATTTTAGATAGACCGGAAAACCGAGATGGGGACTATGTCACGATGGCTGTAGATTATACGAATAACCCTTAATAGTCTTGTTTCACATGCGCTGCACCGTTTCATCCCTATTGAAAATTCCATCAAGGTACGTAATTTGGGACACTGACTGCCAGTCAGCAGCCCTGGTGGAACGTGCCCTGATGGTCCATCAGATGACGTCTGACTGCCAGTCAGCAGCCCTGGTGGAACGTGCCCTGATGGTCCATCAGATGACGTCTGACTGCCACTGATGGAATGTCCCAAATTACGTATGTGGTGGTCTTTGATGGAATGTACCTTCCAAATTTGCGTTTTTCAGGTAAAAGGGACCCGTACGAAAATGTCAGATACAGGCCGGAATGAAAAATGCCGGTTCCGCCTAGACCCAAAATTGGGGCACCAGTTCGTACCCACCCTGAAACCGCGCATTTCCAGCCCCAATTTTAGACCCAGGCGGTGCACTGCCGGAATTTCCGCTGCGCTCAACACTGGACTCTACAAAAGAATTTGGTGCTATGCCCTTAGCCGTTACAACCGACAGATCGTCGCGATTTCAGACCCAGGCGGACTGGGTCTGAAATTACGACGATCTCTCGGTTGTAACGGCTAAGGGCATAGCACGGAATTATTTTGTAGAGTCCAGTGGTAATTCCGGCGGCGCACACGGTCGTCCAGGCGTCGTCACCATGCACGGTGCACGGAACACACACACAGCACGCACAAGCACAGTATCCAGTGTTGAGTGCATCGGGAAGTTCCGGCGCGCAAGCGGTATCCGAGTTGTCGAAGTATTGTCACCAAGCACACCAGCGCATCCAGATGCCGAGCCAAACTGCAATGGATCGGCAGCTTCACACTATATAAAGATTCAAAGCCGAGGTCAGTGGGTATCCATCCAGGGCAACGATAGGCGCGTCAGTATCCGTGCGCCCGCAGCACGAACGTCGCCGCCGGGCGAAAGCCGGCCGGCAGACCGACGGGAGCGCAGAAGAACCTAAACTCGCGAAGCGCTGCCGCCCACTGCAACAGACAATGCAAGGCGCGTGTCGTCACCAAACACGGTGCACGGAACACACACACACAGCACGCACAAGCACAGTATCCAGTGGTGAGTGCATCGGGAAGTTCCGGCGGGCAAGCGGTATCCGAGTTGTCCAAGTATTGTCACCAAGCACACCAGCGCATCCAGATGCCGAGCCAAACTGCAATGGGTCGGCAGCCTTTCGGACTCGCGGTCCGGTCGCGATCGGCGAGGTCTGGCGCGACGAAGCGCGGAGGTGTCCTCAAAGCGTGCGCACACACGTCGCCTCTGGTCCAGAGTGACCCGGTGGCCCGGCCTGGAGCACTAAAAGCTTGGCTTCTGATGTTTCTTCCGTCTCGTAACTTCTTCCACAGCACCGAAGACAGCGGGCACGAACTTTACGTTCACTGAACGCGTCGAAATGCCTCCACGTGCGACGAACCGGAAAACGTGGTACGGCTGGTGCCGGAACTGCATAACGGCATAACTTCGAGCTTTGACACGGCGTGGCGCCACCTTCTAGTCCGCATTCATGTAACCGTTGCCGCGTCGGCTTCGTTCGAAGTACGAGTGGAGTCGATGCGCTGAAGTCGCTTTCATGTAAACGACTGGGTCTTGTGGAGGAGAAATTCTACTAAAACATAAGACATTGTAGAGCCCGGGCTGGATCGACAGGGTGGCACAAGCGCGCAAACAAAACGAGTTGAGAGCGATCGTTCATGGAAGCTCGGCGAAGCTTCTATGGGCGAAGCGAAAGTGGCGAAAGTAGAAAGTGGCGCGTTTGGCGTGCTCGGCATGCATATCTCTAACATCATCGGTTTTATGGGCTCACGTTCCGAAATCGTTTTCTCGTGCATAGATTATTTTTCGTATTCATAGATTTGACGAAATAGTAATATCCGAACGAACTTTACGTCCTTTGACCGTACGTCTGTCTGCACGTCAAAGCTTTTTGACGTACAGTCAGAGACAATCGATGTACAGTCAGAATCGCCACCAAGAAATCTTGACGGCATTTCGCGGCGGCCGACTGCCACCAGGAAACCATCAGAAAGCCGACAAGCGGAGTCTGACTGGAGTTTGACTGTCGGTCAGAGTAACTTGTTGGCCAATCAGACGTGCTTGACGTACAATCAGGCACAGACAGGTGTCCACTAGAAAACATCGACTGCCAGACAGCGTTACATTGATGGATCGTTTCTCCTTCGGATCCCAGCATCATAGCACTGAAGTTAAATACTTATACTAAAAGCTTTTACACCTTCTACGATATCTATTTCATTTCCACCAAGAAAGATATTGAGTGTATGAGAGTTCTAGTGTGTTTCTGTGCTCTAAATAAAACTGACTTCGCTTGATCGCATTTAGTTGGAATGAAATTGTTACCATTCAAGCATTCAGCTTATCGACAAATGTATTTGCACTTTCGTATAACTTTAGCCGTGTAATTTTCTGAAGAAGAAAAATTAAAAAAAAACACTCGTATTGTGTTGTTTTCTGTACAAATTGGAGAATTATATCTCTATATACACTGCCTTGAGGTACAACTGCCTTTTTGGCATTAAATTACAGTTTATTAACTACTTCTACGCATTGGTTGCGATCACGAAGATAGCTTTCGAGCAATTTGAGGTCAATACCACTAATAATATAAAGGTGCAACTCTTAAAACAACGTTTTGTGATTAAGCAGGGCAAAAGCCTCCGAAAGTGCAATAAATACATCCAGTATTACCAACTTATTTCCGATGTTATTTAAAATTAACTCATTTTCTTTAATCAACGCAATTTCCATCGAATGACCCTTCCTAAAACCACATTGACAGAGGGAGTATTGGAAGTGTTCCGCAAGAACAATTCGATCTTGATGTATTACTTTTTCTCTCTCTTTAGAAAATATATGTA